>JAKLND010000080.1:0-116304 GCA_022813125.1 Septoriella neoarundinis | reverse complement strand
GGATAGGGAGAGGTGTCATGCTGAGGTGGCATATCTGCGCCCTGTGAAAGGGAGGAAAAATCTTAGCGTCGTTTCTGGGGCGATGGTGCAGCGGATTTTGTTCGGGAGGGATGGCAGAGAAGGCAAAGCTATTGGAAAGGGCGTGATTTATGAAAGAGCTGGAGAGCTTCGCCAGGTCAGAGTTCGCAAGGAGATCATTCTCGCAGCCGGAGCCTTCGGCACGCCTCAATTGCTCGAATTGTCTGGTGTCGGCGACGCAGAGCTTCTCCGCGAACAAGGCATCGATGTCGTCTATGAGAATCCTGCCGTCGGCGAAAACTTGCAAGATCACATCCGCGCCGGGATCTCGTTCGAAGACACCGAAGCCGCCGCCGGCATATATCCGCCGATGACCAGAGAGGAGGCAGAGAAGCTGTACGAGGACAGCCGCTCTGGACCTTGGGCCGAAATGGCGGCTTGGATGTTCGCGTACATGCCACTCGCTCGTTTCACTTCGAAGGCAGACATGAAACAGCTCGAAGAAACGTGCCGTCAGCACCTGGATCCTGACAACCATGACCACTCAGCGCGTCAGCGCAAGGACACCGCGTTCATCAGGCGTACCCTTCTTTCGCCCACGGAAGCAAGTGCGACAGCATACCTCATCCGCAAACCAGTGGCACCAGTCCCAGGCCCGGAGCTAGGAGTAGGCAAGTGCGTCACGTTTTGCGCCATGCTGTCGCATCCTCTCTCCCGGGGAAGCGTGCACATCACATCTCCAGAGGCGAAAACAAAGCCCGCGGTCAAGTTCAACTACTACACGCACCCTGTCGACCTCGAAGTCCACGCTCGTCACTTGCTTGCGTTGCAGGATTTGGCTGAAGCACCCGCATTCAGGCCTATGCTCAAGGAAGGCGGCGCGCGATACCCTTCAGCTTTGGATTTAGAGGCTGCGAAGTCGTTTCTCCGAGAGACGGCGACGACGAACTACCATCCTTGCGGGTCTTGCGCCATGATGCCTCAAGGAGACGGGGGAGTCGTTGATCAGAGACTGAAGGTGTATGGGACTGCGAATGTGAGAGTGGTGGACGCCAGTGTGTTTCCGGTGATTCCTAGAGGGAACATTGTGAGTGCTGTTTATGCGGTGGCGGAGAAGGCCGCCGATATTGCATCGGAGGATCTTAGATTGAAGGCAGGAGATTGAGGACCAAAGTGGAGAATATTGTCGCATGCCATGTCGTGAAGAGGATGGTGACCCTTGTTAACAAGGCACACAGCATGTCAGGTCCCCTGGTAGTCACCCTGTCGCCCTTAACGCAGCAGCGATTGACCATAACCACGGTCAAACGCCGACACGAGACTACTGAATCGCACATGAAACAATGAAGTCACAGAGCCAGTTCTGATGTCTGCTAGCATTCCGTGGACATTCCTCCGCGCGCGCCTGGAAAGCCGAGCGGTCCGGCTGCCGCGCAAGGCTGAGCCGCGGGCTGACGTTGATGGTGGGAAACCCAACGAGCACCGCGCAGTAACGTACCTGCAGGCACTGCGCTCGTAACGTAACGCTGCACTTGGCGAACATGCCCTCGCAGGCCCACGCTCGCTACTCTTCTGTCCCGTAAACTTCTCGTACCATGTCCTGCCGCTGCGCGCCAGCATGCCCCAAGATCAACTAGACCCGTCTGAAGTCCCGCAATTCGACAGCATCACCAGGAACACGGCCGAGGAAAGCGAAGCGTCAGCAAACATCATAGAAGCAGACACCCCATCTCGCATCTTAACGCGCTCTCCGCATCCCTACCTCCGCCATGGATCCACGAGTCGCAAGCAAGGCCGTCACGGCGCTGGCGCTGAGCGTAATTCCCGCCGCGGCTCTGTGGTACATCAACAAGGACGAGATCTCGACTCCCCCGATTTCGAAGACCCGAACACCACCACAACCCCAGCGTCCGAGACGAGAGTAAATGCAGCAATGTCAGTGACCGGCAGCGAAAGCGGTACGGAAGCGGACGACGAGAGGCCTGACTTCATGAAGTTGCTGCCTCCTCCGACCCTAAGGCCACGGAAGGGACTGAAAGTTGGGGAAAGGAGCGAAGAGGCGTTTTTGTCGCCCAGTCAGTTAGACGATGATGGTAGGCACGAGGAAGACTATTTTCGCCCAAGGAGAGGGGCGGCGAATGAGAGTGACGAGGCCCAGAAGAGCAGGGAAGATGAGGAGAGGGACAAGCTGTATCGGAGACGATTGCACGAGTTCGCGCGACGGAGCTCTGAAGTAGCGCTCGTGGGAATCATAATATTGCTCGTGTTTTGCGGAGAGGGCGTTTTGGCGACTGCTTGGGAATGGCGGCTGGAGCTTTTGAGCCATGCCATCATCACGGCCTTGTTGATTTTGATCTACCCAGTCAAGCTCTCGATCGTCGATACCAGAGCGATTTACAACAAACCCTGGCAGAGGTTCCGCGTGCCTGCTTCCTTCGACCCGGCGACGGTCCTGTATCCGCCTTTCCTACCGGCGTTGGTTGCGCTGACGGTCTCGCCATTGAATCCTCAAATCATCCTTCCGAACATTGTCCTAGGACTTGCGTCTCTTCCACAACGGCTCTTCCCGCGATCGAGTCGATTCTTCGGAATCAATGTCGTGCACTGGTTCATTTCGATTCTGCCGCTGTTGATCTCGGAGAACACCGGTTCGGTGCCCTGGCTTGCGGCAGAGACGCCCTATTCAGTCAAGGCAACGGCTGCACTTCCCACGGAGGTCCTGGTGATCCTGTATCCACTACATCACGCCCTTTTACACCCATTACAATATCTCACGACGACCAGTCTCCTCATATCGGAACTCCATTTGTTGTCAGTGGTACTAATCAATCTACTGCTTTTCGCGCAAACCCCTCAAACGATTATTCTGAAAGCATGTCTATGGATAGGCGGGCTTTCACTGTTCGCTCTCACGGAGCGCGTCTTGCACTGGAACGTCACTCTCGCACGTGTGCCGAAGTGGAAGCTGCGCCGACCTGGCCACACAGCTGAAGAGCGTAAATCGTTGATTGATGCTGTGACGGACATCATTCAGGCGCAGCGTGCTACTGCCGCGTTCAGGTCACCTTCACCAGGTCATCACAGCGATGCCGACGAGGACCATCCTGAGGGTACTCTCAAGAAAGCACCTAACGGCCAGCCGAAGTTGGCAACGCGTGTCTGGCAAAACCTATACATGGACTGCAGCCACGAGTTGGAACCGCAGTCCGCTGTCGAACCCCGGAAGATCACATCTGCTCTTTCGTCGCCGAAAGTTGACGGGAGCGCAGCCAAACGCAGGCGGAACACTGTGCCGGCAGGTATGGCAGCGAGCTTGCCAGCGAAGTTAGCGTCTAAACGGAAGAAGGGAAGATCCAATAATTTGCTGTGGTGCTTGCAGCTAACACCAGCCCAAGCACTCAGAAGGAAATGGGTCTATGCTGGTTACGTCTATGCAGTCATTGTTGCTGTCGTACTTGGACCCGTCCGGAATTACGTCTCACGCAAGGCGCTCAACGGCAGTGAACCCATCGGCTGGGCCATTAGCTATCTGTTGGGTAACTTGGAACCAGCTCGCTCCGTGATCGTGACTCTACACCTCCAAAACTGGATTCCGCTGCCGCCGCCATCCGCTTCTCTATTCACCATAAAGTTCACATTCCCTCTGGACCTGCCCTCAATTCGCTACGCTCTCGGCCCCTCTAATGTCCGCATACTTCTAATATCATACTGGCTCGTCGTCCTTCTCGCCGGCCTCATCGCAGTCTTCACTCTGACTGCATACGTCGAAGTCGACACGCGCCGGAAAGTCTTCCACGGCGTCATGGTAGCCATGCTCCTGCCGTCCACCTTCATCGACCCAAGCGCCTGCGCCCTCGCCCTAGCCCTCTTCCTCACCCTTTTCCTGCTCCTCGAAGTCATCCGCGCGGGCCAAGTCCCGCCCCTCGGCGCCGCGCTCGCCTCCTTCGTGGCCCCATACGTCGACGGCCGCGACCTCCGCGGCCCCGTCGTCGTCTCCCACATCTTCCTACTCGTCGGCTGCGCCGTCCCGCTCTGGTTCTCACTTGCCGCCACCCCTCGCGGCGTCGACGGTTGGGACCTCGCGAGCGACCGCCGCGACGTTGGAATGCTTGCCGGCGTCATCTGCGTCGGCATGGGCGACTCGGCAGCCAGCCTTATCGGCCGCCGCTACGGGCGGCACAAGTGGTCATGGGTCGGTGGCAAGAGTCTGGAGGGCAGCGCTGCTTTTGTGGCCGCCGTGACCGTCGGATTGCTGTTCGGGAAAGTCTACCTTTCGCTGGGAGGCTGGTCGGACGCGACCGGACAGCTTTGCGGCGGACGAAGTTTTCTAGAAGCGCTGCTCTCGGGCTGCTGGGTCCTGACGGTCATCAAGGCGGTAGTGTGTGCTTGTGGAGCGAGTTTCATGGAAGCGGTACTGACGGGTGCGAACGACAACGTCGTGGTGCCTGTGGTGTTTTGGTTACTTGTCAAGGGGGTTAGGTTGTGAACCGTGGATCTTAGAGTCATTTTGTCAGCATATAGATACCTAGGTAGCGTGGAGTCAAGGATTCTATCCATACCGTATCTGAGTCTATACGACGCTACGTTGGGATCTCAATATGATGTATGATGGCTGGGTATATTGACCAAATATTGACTGTCGTCGTTTTAAATATGCTATATCAAATTTTGGTGCGCAAGCATTCTAACAAATCAGCTTGATTTGACGGTGAGATGGCCGAGCGGTCTAAGGCGCTAGCTTAAGGTGATGTCTCCAGACATCTCTATAATCGCTAGTCCGAAAGGGCGTGGGTTCGAATCCCACTCTCATCAATATTCTCTTTTGCTCTCCTCCGTGAACCACGGGGCCAGCAATGCTTTTTGCTCGGTTCCGAAAGCTCCATTGACCCGCGTATTGGTAGTGTCATTCATGTGTGATTTCACTGTTCATAGCGCCTCTTTCCATTCGCTCTGAATCCTGATCGAAATCAACTGCCTATCAATCCATGCTCAGATGAAACCAGCTCTTCTCACAAACCATCCCAATCCGCCGGCCAGTGCGGTGCATCCGGTGAAGATAATGATTGAGCCATACTGGCTGCCATAAGCAGATGTAGCGCCTTCGTGCAAACTTTTGCTCTGGTCAATGAGCGATTCGCTGAGCGGCCCCGAAATAATAGACCCAACACCTCTGCCCATAGCCAGCAGACCAAAGACGAGGTTGGCATCGGTGTTCTCGTACTTGCTTTGCAGCTCGCGGATAATGCCTCCCCAGCTCGTCGAGTAAGCGGCGGCCGTGAGACCGTACAGCAAACTAAAGACAAACAGCGGGGCGACGGACGTGGTGAGCCCGAGCACGACGAAGACCGCGATGCAGGAAAAGATGCATTGCCCGAAGAGCACGAGCGTCACGTCGAAGCGGTCGACGAGGGCTCCGACGCCGATGCAGCCGAACATGGCCGCGAGGTTGACGAAAAGGATCGTCAATGAGCCCATGGTCCTGCCGAGCCCGAGGGCGTCGGCGATGGTAGGCAGGTAATTCGTGGGTAGGAAATAACCGAGTGCTTGAATCGTATTGAATAGTTGTAGGGTCCAAAAGAATGGCGATTTGAGGAAAGACACGTCAACAGGCGGGGCCACGTGGGCAGTGGAGATCGGAAGACGGGGCTTCAGAAAGATAAGAATGGGGGAAGACAGAACGACAATGATCGAAGCAACGATCCGAAGCGTCTATCAAAGCTTGAGTAAGTGGTAGATCTTAATGAGTGCATGGTGTTGTCACATACCCAGCGAAATCCGACTTCGTCGAGAATGGCCTGCAGCACCAGAGGCATTGCGATGCCACCGGCAAAATCGCCAGAGATGGCGACGCCAATCGCTAGGCCTCTCTTGCGGGAGAACCATTCATTGAGAAGGTTGATGGTTGGCATAACCAATGCGTTACCAGCAATAGCATAGACAACGCCTTGGCAGGCAATGAGCTGCGGAACGGTGTTCGCGAACGAAGCACCGACAAGGGCAACTGCGATTGTGGGCACACTGGACCAGAGAGACCAGCGCCTAGCTTTTGGCCATGTGCGAAAAGCCCATAGGAATACTGGCATAGTGAGATACATAATACCAGTCGATGTGGTGCCAATGGCTGCGATTCCGCCTTGCGAGGCAAAAGGCTCGGTGGATGCGTAGTACTCCTGCAGAACACCAAACGACAGCGCGAAACCCCATATCAAGAAGTTACTGAGAAAAGAGCCCGCAAGAGTAATCCAGGCCAAGTGGCCTTCGTCTGTTGGCGGCAAGGCATGTTGAGCAGCACGCCGGGAGGCTGTTGGCGTCAAAGTAGTGAAGTCATTTTCGGACTGTGCTTGGGGCCTATCATCGAAGTTGGATAGTTCCATTGTGAGTATGTGCTCAAGTTGAGCCTCATTCGAAGTGGGAGTCCTTCCTTATGATGGGTCACCCATGACACTTCCGACGTCGGCGCTTGGCTCAAGAAACCCTAAAGTCGCGAGTACATGCGCCCTACATCTCTCCACCACCCATGCTTACATATCACAGAGGTCATCAAAATATTCAGTTCCAACATCCGCTATCATGCGGTCTTTCTAGTTGTAGACGTGTCTCTTCGGTGAAGGCGACGGCTTGTGGTTTGGAGTACAAGGAGGCCGTGGTGGCCGTGGACGGCTGAGTAGCAACATCCGAAGTATGCGTTGGGACGGAGGTTAGAGTCGAGCTTCACAAGGAACGGCAAGAATTTGTCCACTGTCCGATTGCTGAGAAGCGATAATATGTTGGAGACGAAAAGGTTGCTGCATGGCACCAAGGCAATGCTTACGCTCAAAGGAGTTTGGCCCGTGTGCGGCTGAACACGATTGGCGGAAGATGACTCTTCAATTTCTCCAACTTCCTCGTACGACTGACAGCGATCTCGACGTAGCGTTTATGCAGTGGCGTGATTGTCACAATAACGAAGACCGGTAACCTGTCTTGAGGGACACGCCGGCTGTCACAACATTTTGACCTCGAGAGAAGACATCTGGTTAGTCACCTCCGCTGCAAACATGGAAAGCATAAGGATCCCCTTCAAGCAAGATGACTTCGGCAATGACATCTTCGCTCGAATCACTTGGACAAAAGATGACACTGGGGCTGCAAAACCCATTGGTGAGCTATGGATTGAGCTTGCAAAAGGATCTTTGCTAATTGGCATTGAGCCTTGATCTATCATGGAGGGGGCCTCATGATCGGCAACTCAGAGATCATTCCTCCTCCACAAGTCAAATGGTTGGCAGACCATGGGTTCTGTGTTGTCATTCCAAACTATCGACTCGCGCCCCAGGTGAACGGCACGACTATCTTCAGCGACGCTGCAGACGCCCACGATTGGGCGTCGTCACGCCTGACAAACATAATGGCATTGGAGCACGGAGTGATCCTCGACGGGGCCAACATCACTGCCATGGGACATTCGAGCGGCGGAACCCTCGCGCTCCATATAGCCTCTTGCAGGCCGGTCAAGGCAGTCACGGCTTTCTACCCGTCACTATACTTCGCCGATGAGTCGACAAGCTCACACAAAACCTACAATAAACCTCCCTTCGAAAATGTTCCCGAGTTCATTCCTACCGAGGATGACTGGGCTGCCATATCACCGGCTGGAAAACAGATTTCGGAAAGCGGTCTCCCAGTGTCGGGCTTGCCAGTGCCTCCGCGCAGCAAGTGGCAGATGCACGTCTCAACGAGAGGTCTGTGGATGAAGACTTTGTGTCCTGATGGGGACTTTGCACCTATCGATCCAATGACTCGCCTCAGTGCAAATTGGCCGCCCGTGATGTTCGTCACCGGTGAGGCGGACACTATACCGGGCAGTGGCCTTGATCTTGTGCAGCGCGCGGAGAAAGACATGAAAGCAGCAGGCATGAAAGAGGTTGTAGTGAAGGTCTTGCCTGAGGCCGGACATATGTTCGATTTGATCAAGCCACTAGGATCTGAAGACTTCGGGCCCGAGTGGCAGGCTGTCGTGGAGGGTCTGCAATTCTTGGAATCTCACATCAAGCACTAGAGAATGGGACTTGTATCATGATACCGGTCTATGTATGATAGAAACAGGATAAGGAAACAAATCAAGGCTCTCCGCTCTAGCCGTGCCTATTGACAGCCTTGGCTCCAATTGGCGTGAAAGGCCTCGGCCCAAAAACCGTCGCGCCGTCCGACCTGCCCTGGATCTTGAACTTCTGGCATCCATTCCTGCCATATGCTCGCCAGTTCCAGCCACGGGGATCGCGAGTGTTCGCGCACAGATCGTGGAATTGCGCGAGACACCACTGGTGCGGAACCCACTGGGCAGGTGAGCAGTTGCCGTCGATCTTGATGTGCAGCTTGTTGCCTTTCTTCCCGATTGTCCCAACGCCTCGGCCGGCGTACTGAGACGGGACCTTGATGTCGTTGGATGGGCCGTCACCATCAGCCTTGCTGCAAAAGATCTCGATGGCTTGGTTGATGCGAGGAAACCGCTGGCCGCACTTCACCGCATTCTCAAAGTCCGAGGCGGCAGAAGCAAGGGCTATAATAGCCAAGAGAGTGAGGAGTGCCAAGGTCGAAAAAGACTTCATGGTTGCGTTGTGATAACAATGGTGGTGCTGCAAAAGCTTCTAGAGGTAAGTCACTGTATGAGACTCCGTGTCAGCACGGGAGCAGTTCACGCAACGGGGACGGCGAAGCAATATGCCCGGTTTGGGGAACAAAGGAATCTAATGCCACCAAGCTGCTATCGCCAATCACACGGGCATGAAGTCTCTTTATGTTTGAACAAAGGAAATTGTCGGTTGCGACAAAAAGATGGTGGAGAGCAATCAAAGCTTTCTTGGCTGTTGTGAAGGGCGAGCCCTAATGATTAGATAGAGATAATACTTCCTTCTATATCGAACTTAGTAAATATCATGGTGACTCTCTAAGTTTTCGTTCATCATAGAATTGATTGCATCTCCATGGACGGTTGCACGGCTTGTCCACATCGTCGAAGGCCCGCACAAGCCTGTGCAAGCGCTACTGACGACCGCAATCATTATCGCCAGCTTTGCGGCATCTATTGTTTCTAACGTCACGATGCATTCACGATGCATGAGACAGAGAGCAGATTTGCGGTAGGACAGTGAATGATCGGCGTGCTCTCAGCCTTGCTGGCTGCGGTATAATTTCATGTCCCGGAATGATATAACAATGATTTGCCTCAGTATTGTGAATCCAGAGTCCATGCGGACCTCTGTGCCTCTGGAGGACCATGCGTACCAAGCGGCCGCAAGTGGCAGGTAACCGTGAGATCCGAGGCTGTGACGTTATGGTGATCAATGTAGACACGGTAAATGACTAAATGCCTTTCGTACCGCTTCGTGTACTGCGTCACGGCGTATCGAACCATCTGTGTTCGCGTAAGGCCCTCGCCGTCGGTCTATCCCTCGGGTCCATTTGCATGATGTCGCAGATAAACTCTCTGTCTTCTGACGTGACCTCCTTGTCTTCTACCTGTGAGAATGGCTTGCGCATACCCTGCTCTTCTATCAATATGTGGATGGCTGCCAGAATCTTTTCTTGATCTTCGTCAAGGAGCGTCTTATAGCTCAAAGGAAAGGGTCCAAAGTATCTCGCTTGTTCAACTAAAACGTGTGCAGGGAATTCAGCATCATCTGCCGATATCCCCAAAGGCTTGAAAATGTGGAAGTTCTGCCCCCATATCAGGCTGATAAGCTACCAAACAATTAGTCAGATCCATAGGACAGTGGAAGATACACTAGGACTTGCCGTGGCGCCGAAAGACCATATATCCGTCGGAGTCGACCATTTCAAACCCAGCAAAGCTTCTGGGCTTCGAAAAATAGCAGCTCCAATTGCATGCGACGTATTGCGAGGCTCGTTTTTGAGACCAACATTGCATGCGTCACCTGTAGGATGCTTGTAAGCGTCAACCCACTATAATAGAAGCTCTAAGTTGCTTGAGCTTACCACAGTCAGCCAGCTTAGCTTCCACGACCCTCGTACCGCTTGTGTCGAAATTTAGAAGGATGTTATTTGGTTTGATGTCTTACACCATCGAAATCCAGCTCGACCTAATTTTGTAGCATACAAGCGCGTCATGTTACCTGTATGTGCTATTCCTTTCGCATGCAAGGATTCCAACGCGGACAGAATGCTGCGAGCAATGAATTTCAAGTCTTGCCTCGCAATTCTTCCCTCGCTCGAAGATCTCAAAGCATCAGACTCGAGGTGCTCTAGCACCAGAAGAGGAGTCTCTTTGCCACAGTCAATGAGTTGTCTGATAAACGCGTCGCCCGCACAGTCTTGCAAGATTTCTTTTTCACGCTGTAGACGTGTCTCAGGCGCACATTTGAGCACGACTTGTTTCTGGGCCGTAGTGCTATATGTGTTTAGTGAGCACAGATCACAGCGGTTGGAGTAATGAGAGGTGCCGACCTCGCCCTCCAGACTTGGTCGTGAAGCTTCTGCGCGACGACGTACACGTCTCTCATACCCTTAACCGCCTGGCCCATGCGTAGAGATGATGCCATGACAGCTGCTCCAAGTCCTCACGAAGCGCAAGACAAGGACTGAAAACGGATCTATTCGTGTTGGATCGAGTATGCAACCTTCGAAGAATGGATGCTGAACGTCCCGCTAAGACAAGTGCCACTTTCGCTTGTTCCGCTTGCGGTGCACAGGTGGACGGACGCAAAAGCGGGACGCCCCGAACAGCGGGCACAGACCATATCGGTCACTCAAACGGGTGGCTCCCATTCATACCGAGGCTGATGAGTGTGCTGCAGTCTGTTGACGTGTCCAAGCTGACTTAGGCGCTTGGCGATGGACGTAGGTACTGTTCAGTATTTGGATGTCTTTGCACGTGTGCCATGGGTTGCTGTAAGCTAGCTCTGTGTATAAAAATGTTGCTTCGCCCTCCAACGTGGAACCATTCATGTAAAACAGCAACTCATTTACTTCAGCCCTTCAACCCAACCAAGCCCAACGCTCGACGCAAGACCTACATTGCATCACGCTGACCACTCGCGATGAGCTCCAACAAGATAGAGGCCAGCAAGTTACTCGGATCCATCCTCCAGCACTAGTACCAAGATGCATCAAACAAAGTCCTCCACAATCGTTTAGTCGATCTGCCTGGATGTGAGCCGCAACTTATTACCTGGAGTCGCAAAACCTACCTCACGCCTGCGGCTCTCCGCGATAGAACGCGCCCTGCAAGTTATCGTCAACGCCCATCCTCGCATCTCGGCCTCGGATGCGGAGCATAAAGCAGACAGTTTCCCGACTCACCGAGTATCCAGTCTTCTTCCACCTCGCGTTAGCCCAGTTTGTCAGCGCATCGGAAGAGTTGCACCAGTCGTATTTGTCCCAGAGGATTACAAGGACATCAGCAATCGGGGAGGGAATGAGCTCGTGTGCGTCAGCGGAAACAACGTAAGCCTGATGAGGTTTCTTCCAGGAGAGATCGATGACCGGCATTGCGGATCTCGCCTTGGAATAGAGGCGGCTCGGGCTCATTTTGGATGGCAGTGGTGGCGGTGGTGGCGGCGGCGGTGGATGTTTAGCGTGCAGCAGGCCGCACGTAGGGATGGTGAGCTCCCAGTGCAATGTTGCACATCTCCGCAGTTTTAAAGACCTTCAAAGGCATATGAGGCAGCCATACGCCTTTGTAGCTATTGTTGAGCATCTTTGTCGTAAGACAATCTACAGGGTGAACTTGACAAAGCTTTATCGAAAGCTCTCGCTTTGTCCTTCTTTCGAGACGAATACTGTTAGCGAACAATCTGGTTCGAAGAGTCGCACCCGCTCTGGCTTCGCTGACAGGCGTGTCATGCTGTCGGCTGGTGCGACAAGTGACATAACATGCAAGTTGTACGATCTTAAATCTATAGAGACACTCTCATGATGACAATGCCATGCGAATGACTATCGTCCACCTTAGATTTGAGTTGCAACAACGCTATGTGCGAAATTACAATATCAGAATAACGCAGAACATAAAATCAGGAAGATATGGGAGGCGCAGTAGGAGACACATGTCGATGATAAGGGAATAAGGACTGTGTTTCTGTACCGTTAAACTACATTCGAAATGAAATATTCTAGGAGAAGAGACATGCTATGCTCACAGTATAACGGGCTGCTTAGTAGTCACAGTCCTCATCGACGTTCTTGTTGGACTTCTCCTTGTGTTCCTTGACAGCGTCCTTGACCATATCAACGTAGGCGGGAGCGACGTTGAGATCAGACGCCACCTCAGCGAGGTCCTGGTCGCCCAGCTCCTTCACGAGCTTGGGGTGCGCAGCGACAATGTCAGGAAGGCTCTTGACGATTTGAGGGTTTGCGGCCACGATGTCAGGAAGCGCCTTCATGATGGACGGGATGTCCAAATCGAATGTAGCTGCGGTGCCGGAGGATGTAGGCTCCGGAGCTGATGCGTTCGACGTAGGCTCGGCGGCGGTGGATGTGTTGGAAGCCGCAGAAGTGGTGTTCAGGCCCTCTTCCGCGATGCCAGAGTCCTGCGCATCTCCAGAAGCCTCAGTGCCATTGGCCATGGAAGACGCTCCGGACTCCGATGCTCCGTTGGAGCCAGATGGGCAGGTCAGGTCGAACAGCGGCTCGCCGAGGTCTCTGCCAACGATGCCGAAGGAAGGCTCCGGCGCAGGCGAGGCGTTGTTGTCGCGGAGGATATACCACCAGACGTTGTAGTTGTTGAAGATGTCGCAACCAACCTCATCCCAGTACGTCTTGGAGTTCTCGACGGAAGCGACAGCGTCACCCTGGGTTGGGCCAGAGACAGGCCAGCCGGTCTCAGTGATCCAGAGGGGCTTGTCTCCCGCAACGCCTTCGACGGCGCTAAGTGCATTGTAAAACAAAGCGTTGCCATTCTCGACAGAGTTCTCAAGAGAGCTTTCCCAGAAGGGGAATGCTACGCAATGTCAGGATAACAATTTCCCACGCGCGGGTGACATGACATTGAAACATACCGTTGAATCCAACCCAATCAACAGCGTCAAGCACAGCGCTGTTGCTGCCGTTGACCCAGTCGTTCCATGTGTCGACATGGCCAACAGGGGCCTCGGAAGCTGCAGTGTTGGCGATGACGGAACGAGTACGCTGGATGTAGTCGACGAGGACATCAGGGCCTTCACCGAGCCCGCTGTCGTTCTCAATACCCTGAACAGACACTCTGTAGAGATCCTCGGAGCCGACGGAGATACCGACGATCAAGTCGGTCAAAGCGGTACCATACTGATCGATGGCAGCGCTCAGCGCATCGAGCTCGTTCTGAAAGACCTCGCTGCTTGCTGAAGCCCAAAGTCCGAGCAACAGACTCGTCTGCGTGTCAATGGCGGCCTGGAGAGCAGAGATGGGAGTGTTTGTCGTGCCGCCTTGAATCATGGTGTACAGGCGGGCCGAAGAGAACCCAGATGCATTGGGAAGACTGTTAGCACGGTTGAACTCGGCCTCAAAATCCGACTGCTGCTTCGGGGCGCCGTTTGTGAAAACATTGCCGTAGTTGAAACCCTTGGACACGCCTTGGGCGGCAGCGGTAGCGGCCAAGGCCAACAAAAATGTGTATTGCATATTCGAAAAACGATGGACTGATGGGAAATACCAGCACACCTGGATCGACTTGAGGACGAGGACTTACTCTTGTAATGCCACCGCGGTACCTGCGTCATGGTTCTGGCCCAGAGTTACGCATAACCCAAGCCGCGGACTCCACGTCTACCGCTCTCAACGCGAGAGTCCCACCTTTAGGTACCTGTACTTTCCACGGCCTGGAGCGCATTCAGTCCTTGGGCCGCCGGCGGCCGCGTGGCGAGTGTGGAGGACCTGACACTTAGTGTCTTGGAGCGATCGGGGGCGCGGGAAGCTCATTCTTGATAGGCTGCGACAGGGATCGACTCTTGCTATTTCCATCAGGCCAGGAACAAACACACGACGATAGGGTTCGCTGGAATGTGGCGTATCCGGATGCAGATGTCATCGGCAGTGGTCCGCTGCTTGGCGGTATCCTTTGACAAACCATTGTCTGATCCCTGGGCATGGCGGTACACCAAAAATTAGACAGAAAGGGCGTCGCAGTAATTTCGCGATGCAGTAGCTCTTCAAGACGCTATCGCGCCGACGAGACAGCTCTGATCTGCTGAAGATATTTATATAGGGTTCCGTACGTGCCGTTCAAGACGTTGAGGAGTGGAGTGCGGGCGGGAGATCTGGAGAAAAAACGGCCCAGCTGTGATCGGCGGAGTGGCACACATCACATCACACTCTCACGAGATCTAAAATTCCCACGCACGTGATTCCACGAGCCATCCCTTCCGCCGCATCCACCCAATTCTTTGTTGGGACCAAAGAAGCTCGTGGTAGCTCACCCAGCCCCTGTGGGATGGCGGCAGATTTTCAGGCACCATCGGGTGATCACCCGGACTATTATACTATCCTAAACCTTGCAAGTCGCAAGCAAGACGCTTCCCTTTCCCCGGCGGAGGTGAAGGCGGCCTACAAGAAAGCTCTGCTTCAGCATCACCCGGACAAATCCACGTCAATAGTCAAGCCTGGTTTCACCGTCGACGCTATTGCGTTGGCCTACAAAATTCTGTCCTCGCCTTCTTTGAAGTCAGAATACGACCTTGGCCTCCAGACTCTGCGGTCGAAGGACAGCGACAAGGTTTTCCACACTGGGCTGGACACTGTCGATCTTGACGACTTGGCTTTCGACGAGTCAAAGGAAACCTGGACGAGGAGCTGCAGATGTGGCGATGACTCTGGCTTCATCGTGACGGAGGCGGAACTCGAGTTAAACGCTGAAGATGGCGAACTGATCACCGGATGCAGAGGATGCAGTCTGTGGCTGAGAGTGCTTTTTGGTGTGGAGGAGGGATGATGCGACCTCGTCACAGAGACTATATTCCGGGACTGAGGGCAAGGGCTTCAAGGACTCGGACTCAAGAGATTAAAAGGATAAAAAAATCGTTGCTCATTAGGTACCTGTGGGTATCAAGAAACGGAAAAGCAAGCAACATACCCAATCCGCCCAACGACCCTAAATATTATCAAGAAGAACAAACAGCACGACAAACGGTACCGAGCGGATCCAACGACTAGGGACTGCTCTGAAAACCACTCAAGACCACCAAACGATATCAACCATCACTCAACCAACCCGCGCCTCAGGAGGCGGCGGTGAGCCCTGCCCACCCGCACTCGCTTCCACGCCACTTACGGTACTGGGACCACCACTGTCACGAGCCTCGAACCCGTAGTCTCGCTTCAATTTACTCCACTTGGCTTGCTCGAGCTGCTTCCTGTCTTTGGCATATTGGCCGAAAGCGTTTTTCTCATGCGGCTGTGCCTGGCCATCGCGGAGCTCCGCCTCCATCGCGTCCAAATCGCTCTCGTCTGAGCTCGAGATGGATCCCGATCGGCTGCCCTGGCGGTAGATGATATGGTCGCCTTCTCTCTTCTTCCGCTCGCGCTGCTCCGATTTCATCTTGTTCATCTTCTTCTCGTCGGCTTGGCAATCCAGAGTCAAGATGTGAAGACCGGGCAAGTTAGCGGCAAGATATGCTTTCAGTAGAGGGAGGAGCTTGGCATTCGGCCTGTACGTTCCAGAGTCGTTGTCTATGATGAGCTCATAATGGCTGGGATCATTCGGTGGATCTTCCTTGGGCGGACCGCCCGCAACATCATCGGGTGGATGGGTGGTATTGTCTTCGTGGTTAGGCGGGTGACTGTACGTGGTATGTTCGGTCGGTTCGGGGGGTGGCGGTCGCTTTGGGTGTTTGAGCCGGCGAATGAAGAACTCGCCAGAAAAGGCAATGTACATAGACACATCACTATGCATGGTGTGTTTGCTCAACATGTCAATGCCGAACTCTTTGCCAGTCTCAGTGAAGCGGAAGAGAGCGTCGAGTGTCAGGACATAGGTGAAGATGCGAGCGCCCTGATCGTAATGGACGAGATCCAGGAAATGCTTCGTGACATCCATGCCAGGGTCCTTCCCGAAGCATCCATACACGGTGGATCTGTCAAAGTTGTATACACGGGCGTGCTGATGGTGGAGGGCTTTGGACAGCACAAAGCCCTGCAGTCCAGAGTTTGTGAACATGCGCTTCGCCCAAGGCTTGAATTCCACGTATCTGTGGTAGAGCTCAGGTGGCACAGGACCTCGAAGCTGGAGCTGATTGGCCTGGAAGTCATAAGGGCGCGGTTTTCTCTTGTCTTGCTGTGACTCTTGCCGCTGGCCATTGCCGTTTGCACTCCCGCCAACAGCAGCATCATCTTCCTCGCTCGGATCGTGGGTGTTCGCGATACGCCCGAGCAAAGGGCTGTAATGCCTTGTCCACCACTGCGGGCCAAGAGTGTACATCCTGCCATTCTGGCCATCCTCCGGAGTCTTCTCGAGTACTTGTATGCTCAAGTAGAGGTCGCCATGCATATGTTCCGCCAGTTGGAGGCATGTTGCGATAGCGCGAACTACGTATGCTCGCTTGCTCCCTGCTTTCTTCTCGATGTGGAAGTTCTTTTGCTTCATGCCCTCCCATCCGACAAGCGACGGCACGTGAACATGCACATTGCCTAGCCGGTCATCTTTGTTTGCCGGGTCCTCGTCATATACGCGTAGTTTCAACTTAAATCCTTCCGCGGGCGCGTTCGCGACCACCCAATCAGAATTCCAGACCGGATCGGTATTGCGCCTAATTGTAGGCGTGCGGAACTGCAACGGTGGGTCTTCTTTGTGTCGCATTGGTCCGTCGCTCTTGCACTCGGCGAGCACATAAGGGTCTGAAGATAGGGAGTTCACATCGGACATGGGCAAGTTCGTCGCTCGGTGGATTGTGATCTTGATTGTGTATCCGCCCGGCCGGTGAGGTATAGGCGTGCTGTCGTAACCACCGGCCGGCTGCTTCTCCTTGCCCTCCTCGCCGTGTCCATTCATCCCACTCTCGCCGGCACCGCCCTTCTCCGGGTCTCTGGAGGTGCCATTGTGTACGGTGGTCTCCTGCGCCTGCTTCTTCTCTGCCGAGATGTCGAGTGGTCGCACGGTTTGGCCCTCCTGAGCCTCCCTTCTGGGCGATATTCGCGCAGTTTGCGCGACTGCCTTGTCTGCTTCCATGCTCTTCACGTTCGCTCGCGGGCGCGCACAAGCTTGCGTGAGCACCTCTGTCGCGCTGTCCGGCTTCACGCGGGGCCAACCCGTAGTGTTCGTAGGTGATACAGGTATATGTATGTTAACCTACCTTGCGCATAGGCGCCAAGTGGTGAGGACCGGGAGCGGAACTGGAGGCGACGACGCCTCTATTGAGGAGGGGCAGGGACTACGTACGCCTGCATAGCGGCTCACGCGACGAATATAGACCGGGCGCCGCAGCGAAGCTACCTCACTTAAAGCGGCCAAGCGCGGCGCCCGCAGAGCTTAGCAAGGCTTGTTTGCACCCGAAACAGGATTTAGCTGAACTCTGACCTCACGCGGCAGACGCGGCCACTGCGGCATCCAGGACATGTGCATAGCCGGCTGCGAGGCTGGTGAAGCGACGCGCCAGCCTTACCAGCCTCGCGCCCTTGGTCGTCCGTGCGAGCCCTATCGTAGGGCCAATCACTCGCACGTCAAGTGATGGTCGCCAAACCACCCCACTTCGCATCGGCGCCATGGATCTGGCAGCTCCGCTCTGGAGATGAGAGTCGACACACCGGCACATCTTGGCAAGGCGCGTTGTCTGCTTCACGGCATAGTCGTTCTATCTTGGCTGTATGGTTACGCATGTGCGTCCTGCCGACATTTCCGCATGCCACCTTGGCTCATGGTCTAATGCAAGATACAGGCGAATGAACTCTTGGCTCTGTTTGATGCGGAGGAGCAACCGGGAGACCAAGACTCCCAAATGAGTAATAACAATAGAATTTTCGATCGGCACTGAATACGCGCTGCCTGTACAGTAGACAACTGAGGCTGATCGCTACGGAAGCCACAAAACCCGATTCGCCGAGGTATCTCAATGTGAAACCACTCCTGTACTACGTTGATCCAACTCCGGTTACGCCCACTTTGATCCGTTGTCTCTTCAGAAGTCTTCGTCGCCCATGTCGAACTCGTCTTCACCCGCTTCGATGAAGACAAGGCGGGTGCCTTCAGCGGCAGTTTGCCAGATCTGAGACCGAAACGATTAGCCTCACAATGTTTGTCTGGCAGAATAATTGATTGACTTACATCCAACTCGGCGTACTCGTCGAGACACGCCTCCAGCTGTTGTACGGTGAAACCCTTCGCGAGCACTCTCTCCCTGACGCGGCGCATGTCCAACTCTCCTCTGCCTTCGCCAGTCGCAGCAGCACCGCTGTCGCGCATGCCGCGGACAAGGTTAAAGATCTTCGTGCTCGGAGACTGGTCGCCGCGACGGTCGCGGTTGTCATCGTAAAGACTGGCCTTGCTGACCTCAACCAATCTAAGCGCCTCGTCGACGTCGTCGCTGATGACTTCGTTGGCAAAGCGGAGACGCGCGAGGGCTTGGGAAAGACGCAGGATACCGAGAAGGGTACGTGGCGATGTGTGCGTGAAGGTCTTCTTCCCAGCCTCATCCCGCTTCTGCTGCTGGCGCAACCGGACGTATGCGCCGACGAGATAGTCTGAGATGGCCTTCGGGACGACAGGGCGGAATGTACGTGCACGTGCAACCCACTGTCGCACTTCGTTCGGAGAGAATACAAGACCACCGCCTTGAGGCTCGGGGTGAGCATTGTGAATGTGAACGTGGGTCACATGGCGAGCCAGCTCCTCGTCAGCATCCCTGGAGGGAGTGTCCAGGATGAGGAAGAGAACGTCGAATCTACTCAGCAGGGCGGCTGGCAGGTTAATGTTTTCGACGGGTGAGATGCGAGGGTTGTAACGACCATAGAGAGGGTTTGCTGCGGCCAAAATAGAAGTTCTGGCGTTCAACGT
Source organism: Septoriella neoarundinis (assembly GCA_022813125.1). NCBI lineage: Eukaryota > Fungi > Ascomycota > Dothideomycetes > Pleosporales > Phaeosphaeriaceae > Septoriella > Septoriella neoarundinis. The sequence goes on along the minus strand of JAKLND010000080.1, from coordinate 97,331 downwards.
TGTCGTAATGCCTGCTTTCGAGATCGAGATGGTCTGTTGCTCCATGACTTCGTGAATGGCTGTTCTGTCGCTATCGTCCATCTTGTCAAATTCGTCGATGCAGCAGGTACCGTTGTCGGCCAAAACCAGAGCACCGCCTTCGAGGACCATCTCGTCCGTGACAGGATCTCTCATCACAGCAGCAGTCAAACCAACGCCACTGCTACCGCGACCAGTAGTGTACACACCACGAGGAGCGACCTTGGTAATGTACTTCAGCAGCTGAGATTTGGCAACACCGGGATCACCCATCAAGCAGACGTTGATGTCTCCACGAATCTTCATGCCATCGCCCATTTCCTTAGTCACGCCGCCGATCAACTGCAGAAGCAGTGCCTTCTTAACATCCAGATGACCGAAGATCTCCGGCGCGATTGAGCGACTGAGGTACTCGTAAAGCTGTCCAGACTGCTCGAGCTCTGTCATGCGTTGGATAGTTGTAGGTGCAAGTACCATGTCGTCGTAAGCCTTCTTGTGCTGGTGTACATATTGAGCCTCGAGGTAAGTATCTGTGAGCAGGCCGGCCTTGATCGCTTTGAATCCAGTGTACGGTATGGGCAAGAAAATGCCCGCAATGTCAATCACGTCGCCAGGATTGACCTGCCTGCAGAGCTCGCCGTGGCACTGGACGGTAAGTTGGCGGGGGATGTGGCCCACGGGTACTTGGTCTGCCATTTCCTGGATCTTGATCTCCTGGAACGGCAAAAACCTAGAGGCGCGTGTCGAAAGGAAAAGCTGTCCTTTTGCGTTATTCGACTGACAAGCATCGGATGTACACTCGACCAGAGGGGTGAAGTTCTGCGTAGTGACTGGCTGGAAGATCTCGTGGCCGCAGCGATCGCAAGAGTAGGCGTTGACCTGGACCGAGGGCTTGACGTCGGACACTCTCGTCGCGATGCCGCGAACAGTAATCAGGTGACCTAAATGATCGCCGCGGACATTGCGAACAGCCAGAGCTTTCTTGCTGATTTCACTACTCGAGCCAGATGGTGTGATGGGCTTGAAGTTGAGGGTGTATCTCCTGGTCAAAGCCCGGGGAAACATAGATTCCGCGGCCGCTTGCTCATTTCCACTAGCCTCCAGTTGCTGCATGACAGTCTCGTTGTACTTCGCTCGCTGGGTCATGATTATGTCCAACACATCCTCTTTGAAGCTTGTCTCTTGTGCAGGCTGGGGGAGCAGGTTGTCCACCGCACGAGATAGGATCTCAATATAGTGGTATGCGTTCTTCTCGATCGATGCGACAAGCTGCAAGTTGGAATCTTCCGGCAACGTCTTCTCGTACTCCTGGAGGTCGTCCAAGCTCACCAGCACCTGATTTGTTTTCCTGTCCGCAACGTTTTGCAGCATGTCCATGTACTTCTGCTTCGATTTTCGGCCTCTGGGGCGCGCGCCAGCAGCATCGTCCATGAAATCGTATTCGTCGCTCTCATTGTCGCCGTTCAGATTGAGGTCTTCCAGTGCATCTTCCGTTGCGGTAGAGGAGGACTTAAAGTTGCGCAGGAAATCTTCGAAAGCCACCTGTTGTTCCTGGTAATTGACGAGGAACTTAGTTTGAAGGAGCGCCATGGCTGCTGTAAGCCGCGGTATATTGGGATATGGTCAATTGCGCGGCTGGGCGAGAAGGTGACAATTGCTGTCGCATCCAAAGCCGGGGGGCTGCAGAGGTACCTTAGAAGTGCGAACGCGCCCGCGTTGCTAGCAGCGACGGAGCGCGTGAGACCGCGTCGAACGCGAAGCGGGACTTCCCGCAATTTGCGCGCCCCTCCGTCCCTTCATTCACGCCATGCCCATGTTGGAATGCGTGGCGCTGAAAAATAGGCAAGATAGGCGAAGTAGGGTGGTACGGGTATCACAAGCCCTCGATGTTCAGGTAAGGTGTTCGCTGGCCTGTCTCATCCGTCCAGCCCCTGGCTACGTATTCAAGATGACCTGTTTTCACGTTCAAAACCCTTGACACAACTCCCCCTACCCTAACATGACACTCCCTGATAGCTTAGCCGGCGCCTATGGGCGCAGGCCATTGTGTGGTGGCCACATCCTTCTACTTTGTGCGATATTTTCTGCCGTCTGCCTGTGTATACTCGAAGCCGCCTACGGCACCCCCCGATCTGCTCCGCCAAATCCTGTTCCCGACACGCTGACGACAGGGTCGCTTCGCGAGCAGCTAGCAGGAACATGGAGACTAATTGCGTCACCACGAGTAGACAACGAGAATGCCGAAGGCCGCTACAACTTTACAGCCATTGGATCTCCGGCCGATCAGGTTCCTGTCCGCACACGAGCACGTATAGGGAAATGCACTTCATTGTACGGCTCTTACGGACGGGACTACTATCGAGCATTAGCTACCCATATCAAGCACAATGAGGCCCATCACTACGACGCTTATGTCCTCAATCGATCCATCGTGGATGGAATCTGGTCAAAGCAAGCAGCATTGCTGGCGGTCGTATTGGAAGAGTTGGAAAAGCCCAAGAACGACCGGCTTGAGTGGCTCGCCTGGTACGATGCTGACACCATGGTCCTCAACCGGCTGATTCCCCTGGAGGTATTTCTACCGCCACCAGACTTAGCAGTCGTGCAGGCTCTAGTTACGCAAGATTGGAATGGCCTGAACGCTGGGGTTTTCTTAATACGGGTATCCGAATGGACGGTTGAATTTCTCTCGGCGGTACTGGCTTTCCCGATTTTCAGGCCTGATGTACAGCTCACATGGTCGGAGCAGAGCGCCATGGAGCTGCTACTGCGAGAAGAACGGTTTGCAAATGGGAGCGTCATTGTACCGGCGAGATGGTTCAATGCCTACCCAGGTGGCTCCCGTGGAGAGAAGTCTCTGAAGATTCGGAAGGGCGACCTGTCTCTTCACTTCGCGGGCATAGGTGATAAAGTAGGCGCCATGCAAGAATATCTGGACGATTTGGAGGCAAACCGAACAACGTGGGAGATACCGCTAGAGGAGACTAATTTGACCAGCGAGGCTGCGTGGTTTTGGCAGGGTTACAGGCTTAGGGTTGATTCTGATTGACGAAGTAGTTCTATATGGCACTTTCTGTTCGAAAATAGCGATCTGCTTTACGTTGCTACCACTACCAGACGAGCGAAGAACTATCTGCATGTCAAAGAGCTGACATTCTCAATGGCGATAGCGCAAGCCGACTCACTAGAATTACTTTTGCCATTGCCTTCTTCAAACTAACTCCCTCAATGTCTTTACTTCATCGTCATATTCTTTATCATAGATCGATTCAAGTGTAGCGAACAGAGCCTCCAGATTCCCTGTCAGAGAGTCTTTGAGCCAGCCCTCCATCGAGTAGATGTCATCAGTATACTCCTCGGTAAGGCACTTCAGCTTTTCTACTTCTTTTTGCTTGTGCTCCAGCTCGGTCGGATCATTGTCGCTGTATGCGCTGAGCTCGTAGCGGACACTCTCCAGCTCAATCCCGAGTAGACGTCTCTTGCTCAGAAGCTCATGACGGCTTTCACCACCATCCTCCAGACCTTCATCGTCTGTGCGGCGTTGAGCTTCAGCTTCGTCCAGTTTGCGCTTGAGCTCTTCGTCCGTCTCCACGGCCTTGTCATATGCCGCCTTAGCCGCATCAAAAGCTCTTTGCCGAGTGATCTTGTCATCAAGTACGAAGCTCCAGTACCAATTCACTGAGCCAATCCTCTCCGCACGTATCTTACTGTCGTCTTGTAGCGCTTGAATATAGTCTGTAGCGACTTTATCAGCGTGTATGAGCATCGAAACTGCATCGGCTGCTTTACCCTTCACTTGCATGCCATTAATCTGAGCCGCTGATGGCAGTGACTTCTCGAGATCTTTGATGGTGTGTGCGACACGAGACTTCTGTAGGTACGCAAGAGCGGCGGCCATTTTAGCCGGTGTGCAGTTCGTCTTCGGCGCCTGGATGCTGTCAACTTCAATGCACGGGATGAGTAGTCACCACAGGCGGGCTCACCATGATTGTAGCATTAGCTTGTTGTTCCTCCCTGATGCGAACGAGCTGTCATTGCCGATGAAGACACAATCTAGAGCGAAGTTGTTGGAAACGAGTGAAGTCAAGCCGGCGGCAAGAGCAAGGGAGCGCGACTGCCTCAGGATTGAGCAGATGCTGCTCACTTCAGATCAGTGGCCATTGCACAGATTACCATATGAAATTGGAGGAAGGATAATGTGAGTTGTCATGAGCTTCGATCTAGACTGCAAATTATTCGTAGTATGTCATTGCGTTGCATAAGATATCTCAACCTGGCACTTTCGGACCGCCACCTCATAATTGGATCAGATTACCAAACCAACCACCCTCTTCTTGACAATAAGCATAACCTCTTAAGCGGAACTCTGAGGTCAGCAATTTCCAGACTCACGCAGAAGTCTCTCTGGTCTCAACCTCTGGACGCTTCTCACCAAGATCGACGGTGTCAAGTCCACCAATCTCAGCAGCAAGCTCCTTCGACTTGGCTGTAGCAGCGGCGCCACCGAGAACAGCGTCCTACGTGATGTCAGCACAGCGCAAAACTTGGTCACATCAGTGTCACTCACCTCGCCGTCAAAATGCTTTGCGATCTCCTCAAGAGGTGTGTAGCGCGTCTCGATGTAGAAGAAATAGACCACAACGAGCTCCACGGCAATCCATACATCGTAGACAATGTAGTACTTCCAGTGAATGTGATCAATCGCGATCGGGTTGACGTATTGGTTGCTGTAGCTCCGTTAGCACCTCTGATAGGTTTGTTCACCTGCTGGAAGATCATAGTTCACGAAAGCGTCAAGGGGGAAGGAGGGACACTCACAAGAAAAGCGCAATATCCACCATCAGGAACATCAATGTCATGCCCTTCGCACGAATGGAGTAAGGCAGGATCTCCGCCGAGTAACCGACGAGCAATCCTGACCACGCCATGTTGTAAAATACGTAGTACAGGAAAATCATCGCAACCACGGCGTTTGCAGAGGCCTTGCTCTTGTTGATATCGAATTGAGCAGAGCAGATGGTCCAGACGATGAAAGTCGCCAGCATACCAGTGGTTGCAGTGAGGAAGAGCGGACGTCGGCCGATCTTGTCGACGAAGAAGCATTGCCCGGTAGCGACGATGATGTTCAAGATCTGGAGACAGCCATTGATGACGAGCTGAGTGTTGCTGTTTGTGATTCCGATGCTGTTGAAGATGATGTTCAGGTAGTAAGAGACAAGGCCGTTGCCTGACCACTGCGAGAACAGACCGAGCGACAAAAGGATGATCAGCCTATGGCGGTTGCCCTTCGTCTTGACCAGCTCCAGCCAGCTGTTGCTCTCGAATTCCTGCTCCAGCTTGATCGTGTCCTTGATCTCTTGCAGCTCGAGGTGCACAATTTCAGAGTCCAGGTCGCCGTTGGCGTGGACCTTGGCGAGCACTTGATGAGCCTTCTCCACCTTGCCGTGTGCAATGAGGAAACGCGGAGACTCAGGGACGAACCAAACGAAGGACATCTGTAGGATAGACGGCAGCGCCTGTACCAGCGATGGAACACGCCAGCACCAGTTACTGTTTATGTGGTTGGTGCCGAAGGTCAACCAAGCTGCAATGAAAGACCCAATGTACCATGTAGTGTTGTAGATAGTCGTGAAGGTGGCTCGGTGTTGCGGGTGAACGAGTTCCGTTACAAGAAGTGGCGAAGATCCATGTGCAATTGCGATGCCGAAGCCAAGGAAGAAGCGAGCAGCAATGAACATCTTGAGGTTGATGGAAAATGTCTGCAGTATGACACCTAGGACCATGATGATGCATCCGATAAAGATCCCCCATCGTCGCCCAAGTAGATCAGCGGTGTAGGGTACGACTGGCAGGGCGACAAGAGAGCCAATGGACATAATGCAGGCTAGAAGACCGAGGAGAGAACCCTTGGGATGGCCGAAATCTAGTAGGAGTCAACGAAACACGTTCACAAATTGACAGACCAAAGTCTATTCCGGTACTTACAATCTTGCCAGTAGTCAAGAGATTGGAGACCATTGACCATGGAGCCATCGTAGCCGTTTGTTGCAGAAGTAAGGACGACGAATGCCAGGCAGATGTACGTCTTCCTTAATGCCGGGTCCTTGTACCACGTTACCTCGGGAAATTCACGTCCCGCCAGACGAAATGTGCCTTTCGTAGGTGCTTCCATTCTGCTTCGATATTGTGAAAGATTGTTAGAGGAGTGAGAGCGTGGCGAGGGAACCACAGCACGACGATGGGACGGAAAGGCATCTTTATCGGCCGGCGTAGGGGCATCCTGCAATGGGCTCCTGTTTAACCGGAGTGACTTCAAGGTGGCAGCCACCTATACCACCTAGCGCCAATCGAGCATATTGACACGGCAGATGGTAGGCACGATCACGAGCTCGGTAGCAACAGACCCCATGGGGCGACCTGTTGATGCTAAGCTCTAGACCAAGATGCCAACCCGCTCGGTTCCCGCCTTGACGAGTCTTGTTCGCGACTCGTCCATAACCCCGGGCCTAGTGCACATTGGGGATAGATGCGGTCTCTCCACGCGAGACTGTCCCGTCCCCGGATCACTAGACCTGTACCTAGACCAGCGTTTCGGGCGAGAACATGGTAACTTGAGCTCTCAGCCGAGGCTGCGGCGCGCGGACTGCAGGCTAAAAGGGCTTCAATTTATCCGCCAGCATTGACTGCGACAAGCGAGTGAGGCAGCCAGCGAGAACTTCCGTGTGTTCCAAATGTAATGAATGGACGTATTCTGGCCGTAGGCGGCAAGAGGCAGTTGGAGCAGGCTGATCGTGATGGTGGGTCTGCGAAGGGACCATCATCCATGTGGGCCTTCAGGACCCAATTTTGTCCATCTAGCGGACACACCGTTCTCCAACTCCACGTGCGAGACGGAAGGCCATCGAAGATCTTGACCTGAACATCCATCTAATGTATTGTTGGCGCTTTAGGCTTCAGATGCTTAGCAGAATCTTGTCATACTGGGTTACCTTTTCGAGAGTGCCGCTGAAGGCTCGCATCTCGCTTCAGGAGCTTCTTCTGATGAAGCTCTCATCGACCCAACTTAAGCAAGCAGCGTGGCATTTCATGCGGGTAATAAGCTATATTGCCGGCTTTCCAGTCCATGCTAGCCACGTGAAGCCCGGAAAATTACGGTGGCTGTGGGCCGGCACCGCAAGTCTTGTGCAACCCCGCCCATGCAGCCCGCTAGCGGTACAGATGCGATAGAAGAGATGGATTTCAATGACGGTTTCACTTCTGCTTTTCACACAGATGCAATACTATGCTTTTCGTACCTGAGCTACCCTGCTTTTTGTGTGACTACATGACTTTCCATAGTCTTAATAATCTCATAGAGGCAAATCTTGTCCACGGCCCAGCGTACGTCTTGATCTGCTGGCATCACATGTTTAGGCCGCGTGTCCATGCCCACACGTTTTACCACAGTGCTGACCCTGAAGGGCAGTAGCAGTCTTGCAGAGCAACCTGCCCTCATGAACGCCGCACAAACTCAATTCCTTGTTTCGTATCGGGAACGTATACGAGAACATGGTTGTACTGAGGCTCTTTCGGCGTCTGAGCATCGGGTAACTTGAGATCAAAATGAGTGATGGCATGAGCGAGTGCAGTCTTTATGACCGCAACAGCCAGGAAGCGACCGGGACAAGCATGGGAGCCAGCGCCAAATTCGAGAGCTTGAGGGTTTGTCGAGACACTGAGGTAGCGTGCACTCTGATCCGGCTGCTCGGTACGTTGGCGCCACCATCGGAAGCCGTCGAACGGGCGGGCTGCAGTCTCGGGGTCCGCGTCGGGATCGATCGACGGGACACAGATGTAAGATGCCGCCGGCAAGACGGTCCCGTCGCTGAGATGAAGAGGCCGGAGTGCCTTGCGGTAGACCGACAACACGTTTTGGGAGACGTGGCGTGCCGATTCCTTGATGAAGCTGTCCATCTTCTCCAACTTTGCCAGCGAGCCAAGGGATAGTTCTTCTCGCTCGAGCGTCGATCGACTTTGTCGCAGCTCCTCGCGCAGCTCTTGGGTGTATTCCGGATGAACCGCGATGTCAATGAAAGATTGCATGACCTTGACCAATCAGTCGGTGCAGCTTCAACATTAAATGCATCCTCGAACTCACTGCAAGACCTGTGCTCCGAATCCCTGCGAAGTTCAACTGGATCAATGCGACTACCAGCGCGGGAACATCGTCGGGACGACGACCAACAGAAGTGGACTTTTGGATCCACCATTGAATGAAGTCTCTTGGTGGCCCAGAGGCTCCTTTGCGAATATTCTCGATTCTCGTCTTGAAAAGTCAGACGGTTTCTAATGATATCCTGCTTCAGAAAAAGTTCGATGTGACGTACCTTGACTATGGGTCGGATTTTGTCCTCCATCCTTCGTACATTGGCTTTGACATCACGAGGGCCTTTCATGAACTTTGCCGCGATGGGACGAAGCCAGACTGGCACACACATGAGAGACCCGGCTACGCCGACTGAGCTCAAGCCAAGGTCAACGCAAGCTGCTTTCTATCACTCGAATCAGCAGGCAGTCCAAAACTTAGTCTAAGGGAACGAGGAATGGATATACCCATTCTGGGTCCTTTGCCAGATCTTCGCCGACGAAAATACGCTGGTAGAGAGAAAAACAGAGTGCAATACAGAAGTCGTGAACGCCAACCATGGACTTTCCTGTAAGTTCAGACCCAATCAGTTCTGCGCAATTGAGATGACAAGGTCCTCATACTTACTATTCTTGGTATCAGGAACAATGTGGTCGAAGAAATAGGTGGAAATGTCTTTTTGAATGGCGGGCAGATAGAAAGAAATCTGCTTCGTCAATTCTGAACGAACGTAATCCACAACCCAGCTGTAAGGCCCATCTGATCATCAGACAAGTCAGTGAGACGAGCGTGCGATGTAGCACTGATTGAAGATAACACGCACCAGGGTCATCCGGAGTCAGAGATCCGATATAGGTCCATCGGCCTAATAGCCGCTCTTGAAGATCGGTGTTCGAGCTGATCTGATTATCGGGCTTCCAGACGTATTCGTTGATGTACTTGTGTGGCAACACGTATATTCTGCGGAATGGCAGACGTAGCAGATATATAGCCTCCCGAGCTTGAGACCACTGCTTCTGGACCACATTCCGTAGAGATTCGGCACTTTCGCCGCCGAACTCTGGAACCTTGGACTGAGCTGGCCGGCGCCAGGCCACGGCCACGAAGGTAAGGAGCCAGATTGTCACCCCAATGGCCACATAATTTTCTGCCAGATGATCAAGGAAGATTTGGCTCATGTTAGCGGTGGCTGTACAGCGTATGCGTAGGTATTGCGGTCTACATTGCTTACTGAACCTACATATAAAATGGCAGCCTGTAACATTGCTCACTGCCCAACTGAAGTGAAGACCCAGCTATGCTTTCGTGAACGCGGACCGAAGCCTAGTCCACGGATCATGCTAGCGGAGGCGTAAGCGAGTCTCGTCAGAGGAAAGATGCCAGCGCTTCAGCCGCAAACTCAAGTCAGCAATTCAGCTCCGCTACACTAGTGGAATCGCTCCGCTAGTACAGGCCCGACATCAAAGTAGAGGGACGGAACTGATCTTCGACTCCCAGAGCGTTGCCTGTTTGTCCGCATTATCGAGCGTCCCATCCCGCAACCTGCATCCTCCCTGACTGTCTGGCTCTGGTGTTTGACTCATGAATTCTGCCGGATGCACGATTCTCAACCGTTTTGTGTGATGGTTTGCAGCCTGATTCATCCCACATGTCCGCTCGATACATCGAGCTCCTTCGCAAAAGCTCGAATGCTCAGTCTGGGCAGGTCTTCGAGCATCAGCTTTTGCAGAGCTTGGGCTACATTCTCTCTGGGAGCTGCGGTCATCATTTCTGTCTCGCGCTAATCGGAATTGGATTGTGCTCTGGCGTGCCTAAGTCTTTCGTGCTAGTCTAATGCCTCGTATGGACGACTTTGTATGTCATGTCTCGGATATCGTCCTACACTGTCAAGCCCTTCTCACGAGTTTTCAATCAAAAGACCGAAAGAGGTAGCTAATTGCAAAAGAGCTATTGTACACTGGAAGAGGAACTGGAGAACCTATCAGTGATCGAATATTCCCAGACGTAGGTAGGCTGTGTTACCAAGATGTTCTGGTCGAAGGGGGTCTTCAGCCCATTTGATAAGCCCCAAGACCATAGGGCGCCCGCTACTGTTGGACCTATGGCTCTGCTCGCCGAGATTGCTGCTTGTGCGAAAGACACCGTGATGCCACGATGATTGGGCGGGGCAGACAACGTAAGCTTGATTCAGCGCGAATTAGCATGGATCGATGCATTATCGTAAGAAGCTGAACCCTCACCAATATTGCCACGCTGGTGTAACCGATCACGACCGCCGCGATACGGATTGCGAGAAGAAGGTAAAGGCAGCTCCATTGGAGCAATGACTTGTTGGGTAGCTCAAGAACGAAGCCGAATGATAGGTATACGACTAGGAAGAGGATCGAAGAGATTCTCCATAGCGTTTCGTACGCCAGTCGTTTCGAAAGCATCGGGTAGCCTACGAATTGTACAGTGAGGACAATAGGGCTGAGGAAGAGCAGAGTTCTTGCAATTTCACTCGAAGTGAAGCTCAAGCCGACGGGCAAGCTGGTCGCTGCTATTGCGGGATACATCTCGTCAAAAGAGATAGCATGAAGGGCGATGATCCTGTGATGACGTTAGAAAGAGCAGCGTCGATACCTCGTGTTGTTGAACTAACGCATGGCCGCTGATAAGCAGAACAAGGCTGCGTGTGCGTTTTGGCACCGACTTCTGGGTCACCTCATCAACTCGCCGAGTGATCAGAGGGGTCTCCTCGTCCCCAGTCCTTGCGGCCTGTCGAGACGGCTTCGAGATATCCATATTCGTCTCCTCCAGGTAGGGAATGCAAAGCGCAACCACAACGATGTTGTAGCATGCACTGATCAGGCAAGGAAGTAAATATGGATATTGAGCGAAGAGTCCGCCCGGCCCCTTGAAGCCGTACTTTTCTGTGGGTTGGCACAAAAAGCCACCCAGCAAGGGCCCCAAGAGAGTGCCCATAGCTGTACAAAGGCCAAAGATCGAGAATGCGCGCCCTTGGTGAACACCATTGTTGGCTGCAAACTCTCCGACTGACGTTCGGGAGACCCCGGCGTTGCCTAGCGTGAGAAGCGTTAAGCCAGATCGAGAACGATGAACTAATATTCTCCGTACCGTTGAAAAATCCACAGAGGGCTCGGGATATTATGGCCATCGTCAAGTTACCAGAGATGCCATAAAGCACAGTACACACCGCAGAGCCGACAAGACCGAACAAGAGAACCGGCTTGCGTCCAAAGCGGTCACTAACGGCGCCATACACAGGCGCAGTGAAGACTTGAGCCACGAAGAAAGCGGACGCTATTGATGCAATGTCAGCTGATTCCGATCGGGAGATCAAGGTCGTGTGTTCTGATCTTACTGATAATGCCACACCACAAGGCAACAGAGCGCTCGTTCACTGCTGGAAAATCGCGGACCATGAAGACCACAAACGACAGAAGCATAGTCGCGGCCAACGGTTCGGCGAGCACTATCAAACCGGTGAAAAAGAGCGCTCGCCTGACAGCGAGGCTCTGGCAATCATTCGCCATTGCTGAAGAATATGGTCCTGGCCCGACTTGCGACGAAATGTGCATGCATCGCTGAGCAGTGGCGAGATAAGCTTATATGACCACGCCAGCCATCTCTCGTTCTTTCGCCTCGCGAGGCGATGGGCTTCGGCAGCCATGTTGAGGTGCCTTTTCCATCCTGACACAGAGGGAAGGAGCAGCAGCGAGACACGGTCGTGGACGTAGGAATGTTGCATTCGGCAATGATAATAGTACGTCGCACTAGCGGAGCGGAGGCGAGGGCGCGGACCGCCCGCATCAACTTCCCTGCCTTCACCGCAGGGACCCACCTTTCCCTTTCCTTCGCCTCGCTTCGCTTCTTCACGTCTCCGCCTTTCCGCATGATTGATCAACTCCGTCCGCATCTTCAGGTCCACCACTTCAGGATTCTCTTTGGCAGCCTCTACCACTAACCAGCTAGCTCTCTCCCTCCAATAAGGCGTGCAGAATCCGAATTCCCTTCTTCAGCCCACCCAAGGCAGCGCTAGCGGCGTCTGCATCCCACCAGCTTTCGAGATGGTTGCCTCTCCGCAGACATCAGTGAGCTCGAATGGCAACTCGATCTTTCGCGTGGCCTGCACGTGGCGGAGCATGCGCAACGCCTTGCGGCATTCCGACTCTGTCTCTTCGTTGAAGCTTAGAGGCCGCGCGGTGCCTACTGCTAGTGCCCCGCCCTCGCCGTCAAAGTAGCCCAGGTGGAAGCGCCCTGCGTTGTCAGGCAAGGAGTTTACCGTCTGGAAGACGTAATCTTCCTCGAAGAACGGCTGCTTGGGCTTCGGCACATTGTCCCAGTTTACCATGTGTGCGTGGCACTTGGTGGTCGTGCACTCAATCTTGGATGTCGTGTACTCGAACCAGTCAAATTGCTAACGGTTGTGTCAGTGAGTGAGCCTCAGCATTGCGCTTGAAGACGGTTACCTCGTTGTCTGGATGACAAGGTGTAGCGTCGGCATCTGCACTCGCCGGGAGCCACCTGAAAGAGTTAGTCCGCGTCTATCGAATGGGACTTGCCTGCTCACCATCCGAAGCTGATGTATCCAGTCTGACCAAAGTAGCAGTAAAAGTTTGCTGCGGTGGCCGTGTGGTTGGCCGCTTCGTGGTTATTGTAATCGGGACGCAGAATGAGCGATGTTCCATGGAACAAAAGCTTCTGGGTCCAGTCTTCCGCAAAGGATGGCTGAGACAAAGCGGCGAGCATCGTGACGAGCATCGTCTTGGTCTTACTGCGAATCGCCATTTTGAGTAAGTCTTGTCTTTTTGTGTGCGCCATTCAGTGGTCACGAAAGGAAGCACATGTCTTATAGCGATACGATTCCTCCCGGAAAACTCAATCCTGGGGCTGAGGACGCAGTTCGCGAATGCAATAGCGCCACTCCGCAAGATGCCTCTAGCGTCGCCGCAATCTCATACCGAGCATACACGAGACGCAGTTGACCCACACTAGCGGCTCCTCCAGTGCTTACATGCGGGCTGGGGTGGATGATCATGCCGCTTTCGCCTCGCTCTCAGCTGCGGACTGGAATGGATCTTGCGGAGCAATACGACTTCTCGGACCGCGCGAACCGTAAAGACAATGTCGACGAAGGAGGTAAGTAAAGACGACAGGTATATCACAATGCTCCAAGATCACAACCATCGTCGTCAAAGCAAAGGTAACAGCTCAGAGTCGTTCTTTTGCAACCATCCGACTATGTCTATTTCAGGAGAAGAAATCGCCATCATCGGCACGTCTTGCCGTGTTGCCGGTGCAGAAAGCCCTTCTGAGCTGTGGCGATCAATGGTAGCAGGCGAAGACTGGCAATCCGACACGAGCGCGCGATTCTCAGGGTATTACGACGAGACAAACGGCAAGACTAAAGGTCTGACGAATGTGCGCCATGCCTACCTGTTAAAAAACGGCATCGACCGCTTCGACAACTCTTTCTTCGGCATTGCACCAATTGAAGCTGCTGCAATCGATCCTCAACAAAGACTGCTCTTGGAGATCTGCTGGGAGGCCTTTGAAAGTGCCGGCATACCCTTAGATAAACTTCGAGGGTCAGATACCGCTGTCTTTGCGGGTCTTTTCACAAGCGACTATGGCACGAGTCTGCTGAGGGATGTTGACACGACTCCAAAGTATCATTCAACAGGAACCTCGAATTCAATTGCGGCCAATCGGATCAGCTATTTCTTCAACCTCCACGGACCGTCTATGGTCATTGACACAGCATGCTCATCGACCGTGACAGCGTTGCATCAAGCTATCAACACCCTCAAAGCCGGCGAGGCGGAGCAAGCCGTGGTTTGTGGAGCAAATCTCATCCTCAACCCTGATATGTTCGTCACCATGAGCGAACTTGGGTTCCTCAGTCCTCGCGGACGTTGTCACTCCTTTGATGCTTCTGGCGACGGGTACGCTCGCGGAGAAGGTGTCATGGCTATCGTCTTGAAGCCTCTAAAGAACGCCATCGCAGATAATGATCCCATCCGGGCAGTCATCCGTGGCACCAGGCTCAACCAAGACGGGAGAACAAACGGTATCACCCTGCCTTCAGGCGAGGCACAAGAAGAGAATATCCGCAAGTTATACTCTAGTATCGGCGTGAGCCCGGATGACCTGGATTATCTGGAAGCCCATGGCACAGGAACCAAAGTGGGAGATCCGATTGAGATGAACGCTATCGAAAGGGTCTTCGCGAACGAACAGCGCAGCCAGAAATTGATCGCCGGCTCTGTGAAGTGCCACGTTGGCCACTTGGAAGCCTGCGCTGCTCTGATTGGAATCATCAAGACGGTAAAGTGCCTGGAACGCGGCCTTGTGCCTGCTCAACTTCATCTCTCAGAGCCAAATCCGAAAATAAACTTCGAGGAGCTCAAGATCCCGACATCAACCATTCTCTGGCCCCAGAGAGAGGGCCGCGCCCGCATGGCTGGCATCAACTCTTTCGGCTTTGGTGGAGCGAACGGCCACGTTGTTCTTCAACAGTACACGCGCACCTATGAGCCGGATACTGCGCCCCTAGAAAGGCGATTTATTGTCAAAATCTCAGCAGAGACTGAATCCGCTCTCGCCAGAAGCAGGGAAGATCTTGCCACGTATCTGTCAGACCCAAGCATTCAGATCGGCGACGTGTCGTATACATCAATGCTCCGCAGGTCACTCTTGCGAAAGTCCCAGTTTTTCGTGGCTTCAACCACCACGGATCTGGTTCAACAATTGAACCTTGAGACTAACACCAATATGCCTGCTGTGATAACATCTCAAGGAACCGAAGGCAAGAAACGCCTCGCTTTTGTGCTCACCGGACAGGGAGCCCAGTGGGCACAAATGGGCAAGGAGCTCCTGGATCACTGCCCAAGCTTCACTTCCGTCATCGATGAATGTGATCGTATTCTGTCTCAACTACCAGAGCCACCGTCATGGACGATTCGTAACGAGCTTTGTCTACTACCATCCAAGTCGAATGTCAATAGCTCGCGCTACTCCCAGCCGCTCTGCACGGCGCTACAGCTTGGCCTGATCAGCTTCTGGCACAGTCTAGGCATTCGTCCCGTGGCGTGCGTGGGGCATTCCTCTGGCGAGGTTTCTGGAGCATATGCAGCTGGCATTCTGACGCTCAAGGATGCCATCATTGTTGCATACTATCGTGGCATCTTCATGAGTGCTGCCTCAGCCGCCAAGCCAGGTGCCATGGCTGCTATTTCCATGAGCGCTGAAGAGTGCATTCGCATGCTGAGTGCCTACGACGGCAAAGTAGACCTCGCGGCTGTCAATTCGCCGTCCAGTTGCACGATCTCTGGAGATGGCTCCTGCATCGACGAGATTGTGGCAAGATTCAAGGACGAAGGCATCTT
This sequence comes from Septoriella neoarundinis, assembly GCA_022813125.1. Taxonomy (NCBI): domain Eukaryota; kingdom Fungi; phylum Ascomycota; class Dothideomycetes; order Pleosporales; family Phaeosphaeriaceae; genus Septoriella; species Septoriella neoarundinis. The sequence goes on along the minus strand of JAKLND010000080.1, from coordinate 81,797 downwards.
CTGCCGCAAGCTACGTGTCGACACTGCGTTCCACTCGCATCACATGTTACCTTTGGCCGGGCCGTACAAGGAAGCTCTGGAAAAGGCCGGAGTGTCACCCGTAAAGACTGCGGGATCCGGGGAACACACAATAATGCACTCTTCCGTGTACGGACGTCCCGTCGAGGCGGCAGAGGTGACTCCAGAGTACTGGGCAAAAAACATGACACAGACTGTTCGCTTTTGTGATGCCGTTGCAAGTCTGGCAAAGCTAGAGCATGTAGATGCTTACCTGGAGGTCGGACCGCACCCCGCCCTGAAAGGCCCTGCCATTGACAGTATCACGAATGCCGTCGGACAGGGTCACACACCGGACTACTTTAGTACCCTGACGAGAGGAGTCCATGACACTCTAGCGCTCTTCTCATCAGTTGGTACCATGATCTCAGCTCGGATACCCATGGCACTGGAGGGCGACGGTGCAGGTGCACTTGGACTCTCGCACACGAAGCATCGGGTCTTGGCCGACTACCCCTGCTACCCCTGGGATCACTCCACTGTCCATTGGGCTGAGAGTCGAATTTCACGAACTCATCGTTTCAGACAGCATCGCCGTGATCTGATCCTTGGATCAAGAGTACCGCACGACAACCCCCTTTCGATGTGCTGGAGAAACATTCTGAGGGCCGATGAGTTGCAGTGGCTCGATGAGCGAAGCAACGCAGGCGTGTCTTCGCTGTCACCTTCGCTCTTCCTCCAGATCGCAATCAGAGCAGGCTTGCAACTCATAGGTCATGGTCCAGAGGACACAAAAGTCATCCAACTCGCTGGCATACAATTCCACCGGCCGCCTCGCCAATGCCTCTCAGTTCGAGAATTGGAGACGCAATTCCATCTAACTCCACTGACCGCCCAATCGTATTACAATTTCCGCCTGATGATATGCGGTCCTTCTGACTCTTGGTTCACCGCTTGCGAAGGGCAACTGCTGCTTTGCACAGACGTTAAACTGCCATACAGCCTTCAGAACGGCAGTGTCCAGGGAGCAGAGACAATGATCTCTAGTGCAGAGATGGATTCGTTTCATTGTCCTCAGTCGGTTTCGCTCTCTGCAGTCTACACTAACAGCATCTCCGGCAAAGTTGAAAAGCGGATAGACCTTGCATCAACTGGAATGTCTGACTTGGAACTCTTCGACTGGATCATCTCCTTGCTCTATCACCAGCCCATTTTCTCGGACGGTCCTTCCAATCTTACTATGACATCACTGGACAAGCTTACGATTGACATGAATGCATTCGAGGCGTCCCCCAGCGAATTCAAGATGAGAATACAGGATTGCGCAGCGGGTCGATTGCAATCTGGGCTCACCATGACCTCTTCGGGAATTCCTAGCTTGATCGTTGAAGGAGCAACGGCTATTGCGATAGGACAAGAACACGCCAGGCCTCCTTCGAGCTCTTTATTTTTCAAACCGACCTGGCTCCCTGACATTTCCACGATGCAGTCAAGAGACACTGAATCACTCCAGCTTGCACAACTTATCGATCTCATCACTCACAAGTGGTCATCTTGTGAAATTGGAATCGCAACAGAGAGTGAGGAGCTGCAGGCCTTGATCCTGAGCCTTCTGAACGGCGTCAAGTTGTCCGAGCGCCCCAGATTCCGCTCTGTGACCACAAGACTTCCGCACAGAGATGCAAAGTGTGAAAGAGTCATCCACGATGAAGACTTCTCTCCAAAAGATCTGACCTTGCTTTTCGTCGACGACAGAAAGGTCGGTCATGAAACCCACCGAGTCAGTCCTGGAGGTTTTATCTGCGTTCTGCACTCGCGCAACGAGCCCGGTGTTGAGGTTGACAGTAAGATGGGCAACGATGCCGAGAGGGTCTGCTCTTTTGAGATTGATTCAGAGACCTCAGGTGTTCTGTTTCGCCACAAGCCGTCGGCAAGCACCACCAGCGACAGCCATCAAACCTTGATGATATCTACGAACTCAGCGAAACCCGCATTAAAAGATGTGCGATCCCTGCATGCAGCCTCCGAACAACACATCTCCGGTGAGGCTGTGGACATCATTGTCTTCGATGACGGCGAAGAATCGCTTCTCTGCCTAAAGCCGCCCAAAGACTGGCTATCCAGCCTTCAACACCTGGTAGCGGACGCCAGGAAATTGCTTTGGGTCACGACAGACAAAGGTGGCTTCCCTTACTGGGGGGCTGCAAGCGCCTTCCTCCGTACCCTGTCATCTGAGCAGCCTCTGCTGAGTGTTACATCTCTAACTCTGAAGGGCGACGTTACTCAAGACTCCCTCGCTTCGGTGGTCAAATCTGTACTTGGCGCCATGCGCAACGGATCGAAAGAAAGCGAGCTGAGGTTCGAAGACCAGCAGCTCAAGCTACTGCGGTATCTCCCAGATGATGCTCTGAATGCACTCGCAGGCGCCGGTCCTCCGCATCGCGAGTTCTCTCGCATCACGAGTGTGCACCATGAGATTGGCCATGCACAGCCCGGTGAGATGATAGTCAGCCCGATCAGACATCTTGGTGCAAGAATTGCAGCTGGACGAAACCATGTTGACATCGAGATTGAATTCTCCATCATGGACGTTGTAGACGTGGAAGATGCATTTTCCAACAAGGCTGCCACGTATCGTCCGGGCCAATTCTTCCTCGGCTCGGTCGTCGGCGGAGAAAAGCTGTACGTTGGATACCACCCTGGCTGCCATGTCAAGAGACTGCGAGTACCCACGGAAAATGTTCTGGAGATTCGACGGTCAGAGGATGCTATCACGATCTTGTTGTCACTTGCGGCTCATGCGATCGCACACGCCATTCTGACCCAGGTCGTAAGAGTTAGAACAGACGATGTCGTTCGAATCTCTTTCCAGAACAACAGCACAAGTGCCTTCGAGCATGTGACTCGTTCTCTCGGATGTCATGTTGTCGACGATAAGCGTCAATCTGTCGATTTCGATCTAGATTTTGTACCGAGGTCTGGCTTCACGCTCAATGGGAGGACAGTTGATGTTAAGTCGGCTCTTGGCAAGACAAAGCTCAACAGCTCGCTGTTGAGAGTTTGGATCTCGGTCATAGACCATCAAGCGATTTTGCCGCAATACACACTGGACAATGTGCAAGAAGCCCTGAATCATACCGCTCAGACAGGCGATATGATTGCACTGAATCACGGACATGATCTTCACGCCCTTCAAGAATTCAGACACAAGAGCTCTTTTGGACTGTTCAAGCAGGACGCTTTCTACATCCTGATCGGTGGCTTTGGTGGCTTGGGCTTGCTTCTCATGGAATGGATGCTCAAGCATGGAGCTCGAAATTTTGCAGTCATCAGCAGGAGCGGTGCGTCCTCAAAAAGCGCCCAGAATACAATGCAGAAGATTGAAGCACTTGGCGGGACAATCCGAGCCATCAAAGCAGATGCAGGAGACGTGCGTGCCGTGCGAGACGCTATCTCGACATTGCGGGCGGTACTGCCGATTAGCGGCTGCTTCAACATGGCGCTTATCCTCGACAACTCACCCTTCTCAACAATGACACCAACTCAATGGGATCTCGGAATACGCCACAAAGTTGATACCGCGATATCACTACACGAGGCCACTCTGCCGGATACTCTCGATTTCTTCATCATGTTCTCGTCAGTCTCTTCAATCTCTGGCAACAGAACGCAAGCTGCCTATGCGTCTGGCAACGCCTTTCAGAACGCTATGGCTGAGTACAGGAGATCACTCGGGCTTCCGGCCGTGTCCATCGCTCTCGGTGCTATGGAAGGCGTCGGCACGCTTGCGGAAGATGCTGATACCCTTCGTACGTTGCAAAGAAGCGGGCTCCGTCTACTAACCGGAGATGAATTCTTGCAAATCGTCGAGGCCGCAGTGCACGAATCAAAGCATCATGACAGACACTTACTGGTAACCGGCTTTGAAACATTTCCTATGGCTAAGGCCTCGGCAAAGACCAAAGCCACTCAGGGCCAGGTCTTCTGGGAGGGATTTCCAGAGTTCAGCCATCTCTTCGAGCACGAACCCAGAAGAAGCGACGACTCCGACGCGGCTGTTCCATTGCTTCAGAGACTCACGATGGTCGACGAACCGACTGCACACGATCTTCTTTGTACAGCATTTATGGGCTTCCTATCAGGGCTGCTCGGCTATCCGGTATCGAAGCTGGATCCCACGCAGGCAATCGCTGCTTACGGTGTGGATTCTCTCAATGCGGTAGCCTGTCGATTTTGGTTTTTTCAACAGCTCAGCCTTGACGTACCAATATTCGATGTTCTGGGCTCGCGCTCCATCAACGCGATGATCTCGAAATCTCTGACTCGTGTCAGAAAGGTCGACCAAGGGAAGGATCTCCCGAAGGTTCCCGACCCCAAGAGACACACGTTGGATGATCTTAACTCACGAGCATTGTCCCACTCGCAGAGTCGGCTGTGGTTTCTACACAATTTCCTCGCCGACAAGACGCTGTACAACTTGCTTTTGACTTGTCATATCGAGGGACATGTCAACACTCGAGTCTTCCAACAATCTTGGGACGCTCTGGTAATGAGACATGAAGCCCTGCGGACCTGCATTGTGGCTTCGGGATCGGGCTGGGTGCAGATACCCGCAAAGCACTCGACCTTCGCCATGACTGAGATCCATTGCTCGGCTGCCGAATTTGATCAACAGGACGAAAGACTGACTTCAACGGCACGCGGACATATTTTTGACCCGTCAAAGGGAGCACTTGTCTGTGGCTGGCTCTTGGTTAGCCCTGCAGGATCTCGATTTTACATGGCGTCACACCACCTTGCCTGGGACAGAGGCTCAGTAGCCACGATCTTCGAAGAGCTTCCGCAAATTTACAAGAATCTCATCGACGGCAAGAAGTCCGACCACTCTCTCGAAGAAGACTCTCTGCAGTTCATCGATTACACTTTGTGGCAGAACGAGATGCTTGAGACTAAAGAGCTGATTCGGCCACACGTCGACTATTGGCAGACTCAGCTGCAGGATATACCAGATTGTGTCTCGTTGCTGCGTTTGAGCCGAGTCGCTGAGCGACCAGCTGTGAAACAACAGAAGGCTTGTTCGTCCAAGGCTTTGCTTAACCCCAGCGATGCGAAAAGGTTGAAAGACTTCTGTGCGACGCATGCTGTTACACCGTTCATGTTTACGACCTTCATCATGGGCAGCCTTGTGCATGAGCTGACCGGAGACGATGACATCGTCATCGGCATTGCTGACGGTGATCGCGGCCACACAGCTTTCGATCGTATGGTCGGGTTCACAGTCAACATGCTTCCCCTCAGGATGAAATTCTCGCAAGATCGCACTTGTTCTGCACTGCTTGAGGACCTCCGAAATACTTGCTTGCAAGCGTACGAACATCGCGATGTACCCTTCGACTACCTGCTTCAGGTACTCAACGTGCCTCGCAAGACCAGCCACAACCCGATCTTCCAGATAGTGGTCAACTACCAATCTCAGGGCGCCTTCCCGAAGCCGGAATTCGGTGACTTCAGATTCACCGCCTACGATCACTATAACGCGCGCACGCAGACTGACATTGCCCTCGAAGTCGAAGAATCTGCGGATGGCGCGATGGAAATGCATTTCGATTTCGATGCTGCTCTGTACCGAGAGGGCGTGGCCGAAAAATTTGCGCAGATGTACGCATTCCACGTTGAACAGGTGATCGCAGGAGCGAATCAAAATCTGGGTGACCTGGTGTTCGCATCACCACGGGACTTGCAAATGATCTCGCAGCTCCTAGAGCCCGTGATGCCAGAAGGCAAGAGCCTTCAGGACATGACACAAACTCTTTTCACCGATCTCTTCGAACACCACGTGGCGACAAATCCAAATCAACAAGCCCTCGTTGATGGTAACACCACGATGTCATACAAAGATCTGGGAGAAGCCACCAAAACGATGGCGCAGTCTCTATTGACAAGCAACATTTCTGCACAGGAATGCATTGGTGTCTGCTGCGAGCCCAGCATCGAAATGATCGTTGCAGTGTACGGCATCCTTCGTGCCCGCTGCATTGTTGTGCCAATTGATCCGGATTTTCCCGTTGATCGAATCACAAGTATTGCTGAGGATACAGGCCTGACCACAGTGATCGTCAACAACGCTTCGAAAGCGACGAAACAGAAACTCATCTCAGCTGGCGTCGTCGACCTCCGAGAGGTGCAGAAAATGACGGAGCCTGCGAGGACTCAGAGCACGGTTGTGGCGTTGGAGTCGACCCGGACTGGCGATGTATTATGCGCACTCTTTACTAGTGGTTCTACTGGAAGGTCAGTTTCAGCCCTACTACTACTACTGTTGTGACAATACACTAACGGAGATTTCTGCATGATTAGACCAAAGGGTGTCTACATCGGACATGAGCAGCTTCGTTACCAGGGAGAACAGTATCATGAGACTCTCGGGACAAGGAAGACCGATCGAATGCTGCTTTCTTCGGCCCTCATATTCGACATGTCCTTGCATTCAGTATTTGGTACCATTCTGCATGGCGCAACACTCGTTATCGCAACGCGAGAAGGTGATCGATGACTATTTCGCATCTCGTGTTCCATTTAAACTAACTTGAATTACAGAGCGCTATTCCGCGGAGATGATGAACGAGCTGGTGCTTCGCCAGAAGATCACCAATTGCATCTTTACACCAACACAGCTCAAACTCATGCTCCGTGCGCCAAATCAGTCTTCGCTGACCCAATGGAAGACACTGCGTAGCTTGACTCTCGGCGGCGAGCCTGTGCCGTCCTGGGTCCTGACACAGTTCTTCTCGCTGGACCTACCGCATGCGAGCCTATTCAACGGCTACGCACCAACTGAAACTACGATCATCAACTCTCTCCGCCGCTGCACACCCCAAGATGCTATGGGAGACTTCCTACCACTAAGTCCTCCACTCGCGCCCGCACAGTTTTACATTCTTGACAATCAAGGCCGCAAAACGCCTGTCGGCGTCCCAGGCGAGCTCTACATCGGAGGGCCTACTGTGAACAATGGCTATATCAACCGGCCTGAGTTGACCGAGAGCTCGTTTGTATCTACGCCTTTCACTCCCGACAGCACTCCAGAGGGCGAGGCTGGGAAAACATCAGCACTGTATCGTACAGGTGACATGTTCTGCCTGGAGCCTAACGGTGACCTGAGAGCTCTAGGGCGTATATCAGGAAACAGACAGGTGAAGATCCGCGGGATGCGCGTGGAGCTGGATGAAGTAGAGAGTGTCCTGTACACCGCGCTAGCCCAGCTGGGCGAAGCCTCAGGCTTCAAGTCTAGCTTGACCGGTGTGGTGTACTACCCAAAAGACGACGTGCACGGCTGGCTTGTCGCGTTCGTCGAATGCGTCGAGGTCGATGATGCCATCCAGGCGGAAGTGGAGAAGTTCTTGAAGGCTAGGTTGAAAGCCTCTCTTGCGGTTCACATGGTGCCGAACGACATCAAGTTCGTCACCGATCTGCCCAAGACCGCCACTGGCAAGCTGGACTACAAGACTTTACTGTCTTGGGATGTTAGTATCAAGGAGAGCCAACCTTCCACTGGACGGCAGGAGCTGCAGACCGACAACGAGAGGTCCATCGCGCGTATCTGGAATGAAGTCCTGGGCACCGACAGGGAGATGTGGCGCGACACTGATTTTTTCAGTGCAGGCGGATCTTCCATCTTGCTTCTCAGGGTCCGGACTTCGATCTACGCGATGCATGGCATCGATGTCTCTCTTGCAGACATGTTCGCGTACCCGGATATCCAAGGGATGGCAGCACTGCTGTCACCCGAGACCGAACAGTCAAGCCCCAATAGTTGGATCTTCATGGACCATGGCAATGATCGAGACGCCAACGACGCTATCTCTGATTTCGAAAAGTCAGAGGTCAAGCTTCAGCCACGCTCAAATGTGAAGGCTATCGATTGGGAGACAGAAGTGACACTCCCTGCAGACTGGAATTGGGCTAACTTGCCCCGACCGAAGCAATCTCGCCGGTCCGCTATTGCACTCACTGGTGCGACGAGTATGATAGGAGCACATTTGCTGGCACACCTACTCCGGGAAAGCGATGTTGAGATCCACTGCCTTGCCGTCCCCGGATCTGACAAGGAGGAAGGCAGAGCTCAGATTTTAACCGCACTCGCTACATGGAAATTGGACGCCAATCTCACAACACAGCACATCGGCCGCATCATGCCGTACAACGGCGAACTCGCGCACGACTCTTTGGGCCTACAAGAGTCTGAGATCCGCGCTCTCGACACGGAGCTCGCGGAGATTTGGCATCTGGAGTCTGATGTGTCGTTGCTCAAAGGTTACGACTCCCTCCGACGAAGCAACATCGGCTCCCTCCGCTTCCTAATCGAGTTGGCGGGCGGCAAGTCTGGCAACGTGAAGGAGTTGCACTACCTGTCAACATGGGCAGTTCCACACCTTCAAGCGTGGAACTCAACTACGCGCTCGCCAGACTTCATCTCCACTCAGCCGGTGCCCATGTCGCACATGCGGCCTGGCCAGACTCAGAACCTCGGTTACCTGAAAATTCGCTGGGTGGCGGAGCAGTTGCTGGTTGCAGCTGCAGAGAAAGGGATACCGTGTTCAATTTTCCGTTCCTGCATGTGCGCGCCGGCTCAGGATTTAGGCTGTCCGCTACCCAGGACCGACATCAACCGACGAATCCTGGCCGGCAGCTTACTCACCGGTTTAGTGCCAGATTTTGGTAGTAGCGTAGGCGGCGGCATGAGCTGGATTGACGCTTCCTTCCTCGTGCGGGCAATGCGTGGCCTTGCAAGCGAGGCGGCAGGGGAGAAGGCCAGACTTGCGATCCACCACCTGACTGCAGCGCAGCACTGGACTTATGCCGAGCTGGCCAGTCTGCTGGGTCCACGTGTCCGGTTAGCGTCGCCGCAGGAATGGTTCTCAGCATTGCGTGCAGCTGGCAATGCCGAGATGATTCTGCAGGCCGACGTGCTGGAGGAGTGGTGGGACGCTGGGTGGCGGCCGTTCGCCATTGACGGCGCGACAAGCCTTGGTAAAGCACAAGCGGCTCTGCAGATCAGTCCGCCCGTCGTCGATGCAGCGTTCTTGACGCAGGTGGTTGGGGACCAAGCTTTCTGATTAGCGAACGCCGTGATATTTAGATTGAAACGTGCAAATCTCTCATAGTTTAAACCGGCCAGACTTATTAGCTTTTTCTTCTCGCTACCCTGTCAGTCGCCACCCCAATCGGTGGCCCGGCTTCTCCAGTCAGGCCGACCGGGCTGGGTCACATTGCATGCTGCCGTGGATACCAAGAGAGCTAATGTATCAAGGCCCTGCCTGAGCGTGGCCCCATGTTGTTGCACGTGGAAGAATAATATGCCGTTCTCGCGCCGCATCTGGTTCTAGTGTCCTCCGACGATCGTCGCCGCTTGTGATCCCCTTGGCAGGTAGTCTGTACATGTGATTGAGCGCGTAAACTCCTCACCGGTCGGCCTGATAGGACAGCCAGGTACTTTCATACTCCCAAGGTGACTCAGAAATTCACGCAAGATCTGTCTGCAGTGCGCACGGGTAAGTGCATGTAAAGAAGCGAGGCGTACGTGCGAAGGATGCAGGTAACTAGTCCCAACATAAACGGAAAAAGGGCGGGGCCAGGGGCCATTTGCTAAGGCTGAGAGGCTGAACTGCGGGAGGATCCTGTAGGAACGAGGATGGATTCTGCGGTCCGGAGGCACGATGGCCGTCTCCGTCGAAGCGACGACATGACTCTGCTGGCCGCCCGACGTGCTCTTGCAGCGCCTCGCAGTGCAGACCCGCGGCGAGAGGTCGAGAAGGGCGAACGGGCCGGTTGATATAGACGTTGCTAGCCAGAGCTTCGTCCCCATCCGAAAGCACACGCTGCGTATGGGGGCGTTAGCCTTCCGCGAATAATTCTGCTTCAGCTGAGCGCGAGGGTGTCGTTGTAGGCGGCGAATGATAGGACAGCCGCCCTGCGGGACCCACAAGTTGCCGCACCACCCAGCGCGCAGCCGGGCCAGGACGCGGATCCCCCCGCTGCACGACGAGGGTGCGGCTGCCTTCGCCTACCTATTCAGGCCTCCCTCGCACTGCGTAGCGCATCAAGGTCGGGGACGAGAATAAGATGTTGCCTCTTTGCGACCGCCGGGAACGGGATCCTCCTTGTGCTTGAACACGCCTCTGCCCGCCATCCCGACGCCTCACCCGCGACATCCCATAACGCTCTTGATCCTCTGCACCACGCCTCCTACCCTGGGTGAAGCGCCGCATCCGCTCCACCATGTCGCTGCCGACGCCTCTGGGAAGGGGCAGGAAGACCGCCTGCGAGATGTGCCGGGCACGAAAGCGGCGGTGCGATGTACGAGGACGTCCATTTCCCTGCAGAGACCCATCTTGCTGACCTGTGATGTACGCAAAGGGCCGCTTGCCGTCGTGCTCCCTGTGCCAGAAGGCACGATTTCGTTGCATATATGCGATCCGCAGCCCGCACGCTCCCGACTCCGGTGTAATGTTCCATTCGGTGCCCAGAGACATTGGGCACATCCGCCCGAATGAGAGTCCCTCGCAAACGGATGCGTCAGTATCATTCGGCTACGATCTTAGTCGGTATCTCGCCGCCGACATGGACTCCAGGCAGTATTCGGTTGGCATGGCGGGTCCCTTGACTTCGGACTCCAGTGGCTCTTCAGAGATGTCGTTCAATTTCAACGACGCACTTCCACGACAGCGACAAACCTTGGGATGGATGCAGCAATTCCCAGCGCAGCTCGACATGTCTTCGCCAGAATTTGACGTGGACGCATCTGCATTTGAACACCCATCCGAGGCTCCGTTTGGCGCCATAGACAACTGGCAGGCTTACCTTCCAGCGCCTCCAAGTACCACAACACTTCAGAGCGAAGCCTGCCAAACTCAGCTTCCCAGTCGAGAACGGGTCATGGACATGGTCAACAGTTTCTTCTCCGCCCAGCACCAGCTTCTGCCTTCAGTACATCGGGACTCTTTCATGGCACGACTCTCGAAAGACATGGTTGGTCTGAGCTCCGGCCCGTTTCTTTGGGTCATCCTCGCATTATACTGCTCCTGCAACAAGTCGGAGTCTATGCAGGCTCAATATCGTACGTGGATGCAGACCGCGCATGTGAAGCTCGAGCTCATGAGCACCACGCGGGTGAGGTCCAACACAACCAATATGTTGCAGGCTTCCGTCTGGATGGTCTTCGATGCTTACTGCAGAGGAGATGTCACAAACGCGTGGCTCTTGCTTGGTCGTGCAGCACAACTTACAAGTGCTCTTGGCCTGGATCGCATCGACAGCAAACGACGGACGGCAAGGATGGAATCAGAGCTGAAGTCTCGCTCTGACATTGAGGTTGAAGAGCGCCGGAAATGCATGTGGTGTTTGGCACTACTTGACCGCCTCATTGTATCTGTCAATGGCCTCGCCTTGTCCATGGACGACCGATACTTCCACGTCGACTTCCCACTTCCAGACGAAGAGTTCCAGGAGGCTCAAAACTCGGTAAGCCATGGTATGAGCATGGTCACTCCGACATGCATTGCTAATACGACGATACAGATCGAGGATATCGAGTATCTTCGGGAATGCTACACTTCGGAAGCGTTTGACCTGCTCAATGGAAATGCCACATCCGCCATGGTAATGAAGCCGTCTTTCGAACACGTTCTGAAAGTCTCAGTCATTCTAGGCCGCGCTTTGGCCATTCAAAACAGCATCCGCCACGATGAGGAGATCACCGAAGAACAGCATTTGGGAAAGCTTCGGACACTCGAGAGTGTGCTCAACACATTCTGCTACGCCGCATCTGCCACAGGGGAAGCCACTGGACCCACCACCTCGTTGATGCGACTATGGCTCAAAATGCTCACGCAATGCTCCAAACTCCTGATGCTCCATCCACCTGGGCCAAGCACGCTCGGTCTATGCAAGTGCTTGGAAACTTCATCGCCAGGCGCGTCGGCCAGAATTGATACCGAATGCGTGAGGGCCGCAACGAACGCCGCCACCGCATTCAGCAGCGCGCTGAAGGGAAATCTCCTCGCACTCAACAATCCGTTTCTATTGCCCGTGGCATGCACTTCGGCGCGAATGCTGACGCTGCTTCGGAATCAAATGCATGAAGCCGACCGCGAACGCGTTCGAGGATTGATCGATGAGATACTCAGGGTTGTGGATCACATCGCGTTGAAGTTTCCCGGCGCTGCAGCGAAAGCGCGGGAGACGATTATGCAGCGGGTGCAGGAGATGGAGCACGGGACAAGACGAAATTCATTGAGCTGCTATATCGGCTTGGATTGCGAATGACGACACGATTATGATAGAGAGGAGCCGGTAAACATCAGAACGGCGCTTAGATCAGCGATTGATCGATTTGTCCTACGACTTCCAACGCTGCACCACCATTCCTAGATCTATAATTCATTGTCTAAACTTTTCAAATTCAGCACACATCTTGCCGATGGCCACAGACTGCAACCTTCAGTGACCGATCTCGCAGAGAGCGTCCACTTCGTCGCTTTTGTCGGTCACTTTGGCCTCTTCGGCATGCGACCAGGTCAAATACTGCACAAGCAGTGGTGTCAATCAAAAGAATCATACGCAATTCATAATGCGTCAAACATGCCAGCTCAATAATCGCCATGACCCTCCATAACCATTAGAGCCTCGCGGATCTTGTCAGTGGTCTCATGCACCTGCAAGGTGATCAGCACTGGAAATGGCAAAGACTCTCGGTAGGTACTGACGTATTCTTTGGTGAATAAATTGAAATGGTTGGCGCTGCACTGCAAAGTGTAGGATATCAAGCCTGGCCGTGCGTGTTCCCATCCTAGGGTCTCGCAGTTACGCGAAGAGTCCACGCGAGCTGCAGCTTTGTCCGAAGAACTCAGCCTGCCCAGACACCGGACCAAGACCACGAGAGGCCCCGACCGAGATGACACCGCCATCACTTCTGGGGCCGAGAGCAACTCTGGACAACAGCACTCGAGTTCGCCAGGGTCCATTATCGAACCCTGCCATTGAGGAGGCTGCCACTGCTCTGCCATGAGCGCAGAATATTTCATCATGCTCATGACCAAGAGCTTTGAGCTGAGGCACGAAGCGTACAAGTTCGAAGCGGTGTGGTTATCGTTGAGGGTAGCCGAGTTCTTCCACGAGGACGGACAGACGCTGTCGAGAAGCAGGACTCCTTGGACGTGAATAGAGTACTCATCGTCGAGTATCTCGACCATCTCGAGCGCCACCAGACCGCCAAAACTCCATCCTTTGAGACATCTCCGTCAGCAAACGTTCACGCGGAGGATGTAGACGATTATTTGTACGAACCACCCAGCAGCACGGACGTCTGCCCGAGCTCCAACTCGATCAAGGCGCTGTACGCCCGCGCCATAGCGCGAATGCCACCTTTCCACGGCTTGCTGGCATGGAAAAGCGGGTTTTCGATGCCGTAGATGTCACGATCGAGATTCTTCAGCGCATGGTATGAGGCCGTCGTTCCACCGCCGTCGTGAATAAGCACGAGTGGGGCTTTGCCCGACCTGCTCCTGCTGATCGTCTCCATTTTGACGCTGCCATCGCTGGCAGAGTGGGAACACGCATCGGATTAATAATGGGCGACTTGCTACTGTGACACAGCACCGGACAGATCGCTATGGACGGTTGAGTGTGAAGGCTCGCATGTTGCGAGGACCCTGGAGATCCTCGAAGGATTCGAGTCCGCCGCATCGCGCCACAAGCGCTGCCCTTCATGCCGACTCCGCTAGCTCCCGCTAGTCTCCGCTAGTCAGTCCGCAAGGCACGTCCAACTCACATACAGAAGTCCGCCGTGCAACGACTTGGTTTGTCAGAAACCCGCCCCCTTGGTTTCGATGAGAAACGAGTCCGCAGGGTGATCTAGAGGCAGGAGCTTCGGCAGGCAAAGCTATGTCTCCCAATATATGCCTCTGCCGGCACAGGATGCTAGTTGTGCCACCCGTCTCTCCCAAACGTGTCACTACTTCCTTCCACAATGACAGAGCAAGCACCTGCGCAGTCAACGGCTTCGAGCAGCCTTGATGGCTCGAACACTCCCAGGGAAAACAAGGAGGGTGCCGATGTCGAGATCGCCAAAGATGAAGAGAATGCTCCGCCTCCGTCTCCACGCAACATTCACGGGTTCAGGTGGATCCTGGCAGTCGTTGCCGTAGTGTCGAGTATTTTGCTGTACGCCACGGATAATACGATTGTATGATGCCTCAAAGACTTCCCTTGAGCTTTGCCCGCGATTGATCCTAACCACTTCAGGTCGCGACCATCCAACCTTCAATCATTGAAGATCTCGGCGACCAGGATCTTCTACCATGGGTTTCTGTTGGCTACATGATTGGAGGTCTCGTCTTCGCGCTTCCTTCCGGCAAGGTCTTCGGTCTTTTCGACACGAAATCGCTCTATCTCATCTGCGGTGTCATCTTCTGCATTGGTTCTGCTCTGTGCGGCGCTGCGCCCAACATGGCTTGCATGATCGTTGGAAGAATCGTTGCTGGTATTGGCGGTAACGGCATGTACGTGGGAGTTCTGACTCTGCTTTCCGTAACCACCACGGATAAGGAGCGTCCGACATACCTGAGTTTGATGTAAGACGGATATCGACATCCCTTTTCCGACTCAACGTCGTACTAACATACTTCACAGTGGCATGGCGTACGGCATCGGAAGCGTATGTCTAATCGCCTTCACATTCGCCTGAATACACTGATTGCTGATATCCGCAGATTATCGGTCCTCTCATTGGCGGCGCATTCGCCACGCACGCTACATGGCGCTGGGGCTTTTACATCAACCTCGTCGTTCTCGCCGCTTTCGCGCCGGTGTACATCTTCATCATGCCGACTTTCCAGCCTCGCCCTAGCATGACGATCGTCGAAAAGTTCAAGATTTACGACAACCTGGGCACCCTCCTCTCCGTGGCCGCACTGTTCTGCGGCACCATGGCGGTCAACTTTGGAGGTACTCTGTACGCCTGGAAGTCCGGTCAAATCATTGCGCTCTTTGTCGTCAGCGGTGTCCTGTTCATCGCATTCGGACTTCAGCAGACCTTCAAGTTCATGACAAGCTTCGAGGGCCGTATCTTGCCCGTCCAGCTGATCCCGCAGAAAGAACCTTTCCTTCTCTTCGTCCTGATGGCCGCAAACAACTGCGCTAGCATGGTCGGCATGGTGAGTCAATTATCAGGACCACGATTTTCGATGCTACGCCGTCCCGAGGCTAACGCATAGCAGTACTACATTCCCCTGATCTTCCAATTCATCGGCGGCGCCGGTGCACTGAACGCTGGCATCCGACTCTTGCCATTCATCATCGCCACGACAGTATTCATCGCGCTGCAAGGTGCCCTGCTTCCCGCGTACCCGCTCTACAAGCCCTGGTACCTGATTGGAGCAGTCTGCATCCTCATCGGCGGCGTTCTCTTCGAGCAAGTCGACACCTCGACCAGCGACGCCTACCTCTACGGCGTGCAAGTCCTTCTGGGTGTGGGCGTCGGGTGCTACCTGCAGGCCGGCTTCGCCGTCATCCTCGGAGTCATCGAGATGAAGGACATGGCGTACGGCGTC
Source organism: Septoriella neoarundinis (assembly GCA_022813125.1). Lineage (NCBI taxonomy): Eukaryota > Fungi > Ascomycota > Dothideomycetes > Pleosporales > Phaeosphaeriaceae > Septoriella > Septoriella neoarundinis. Next base: position 66,192 of record JAKLND010000080.1, on the reverse strand, counting down.
ACCTTCATCCTCTTCGCGCAGCTCCTTGGCATCACCGTCGGTCTTTCCGTTGGCGGTGCTGTTTTCACGAACACCGCTCTGAGGAACCTTCGGCCACTGCTCCCGGACGTGCCCGATGACCAGTTGCAAGGAGCGCTCTCAGGCGCCGCGGGCACTTTCCTCAAGAGCCTGGACGAGCAGACGCGCATGGCCATTCTGAACGTTATCACGGTGGCTATCAACAGGGCGTATGTCTTGATTCCTCCCGCTTTTCGCCTTCTTGGGCTTCAGCTAATCTGATGGTGAAAACAGTTTTATCCTGTGCATCACGGCTGGCGCTGTCAGTATCGTGGCCTCGCTGCTTCTGAACGTAAGTTTTCTTCTGCACGGTCGAGTCGATCCACTGTCCTGATTTCTCATCACTAACGCTACTGCTGCAGAATAAGAAGATGCGCACATGAATTCGACATTGCAGCATTGGATGTCTGTCCTTAGGGACACAGTATAACCAAGTCCAATTCGAGGCTATGTGGTCATTCGGGTCACGACAGCCGGGGCATCAGAACAACAAGATTGATAGACTTGGTTCACACGACACCTCTCCGCCTGTAGCACTGGCTAATCCCTGCGGTCACATCACGCTGTGTTGATGCAGGACTGGTGCGAGGCCCAGATCTTGAGATAATGCAGGTTCAGAGAATCATGCGAAAGGGCATGCGGGAGGGGCGAGAACTCCAGGCATATCTGACCTGAGGTCATTTGTTGTATTTTAGTTCCGCTAATAGATTGCATAAACCACTCCCGTATTGTTGCAACATGCAAATGCGCGCACGTGACGGTGGGTCAGTGGATTGACTTGCGCTGTGACGTGAGGGCTGGCGCCACGTTTGGTGGGGGCTTCAAGCGGCGTCGGTGGCTTGGGAGACAGGTGGAGACAGCGGAGGGGAAGCAAAGCCTCGTTGAGATAAGCTCACCTGCCGTTTCTGCCTATCCGGTATGCTTATCATCTGACCATTGGCAACAATCATTTCTCCCAATGCCTCAGTCTGCCCTTATCGCCCGACAAATGCTGTTGTAGGGCAGACTGCGACCTTGCGCGGCGGGACAAGGACGGTAAGGTCACAGTACGCTCCCTCGCGGTCCCGCAACTCGCATATCATACATGCCTTCGAGCAAGGCGCAAGTGCGGAGTCGGCATCGCGACATGCCCGCACCAGAATTACCTTTACGTGATAACCAGGGCTAACCACCAGGCCTCGTGTCCGGTGTCGCTCTGCATGTATTTATACTCGGTCCCTCGTTCCCTCGATCTGCGTTCTTCTGCAAGTCACCACCATGTATCGTTTTGGGCGCTTCCTCGCTGGCCTCCTCCTTGCCAATTTCGTGGCAGCTTCGCCGCGACACTACCCTCCCTCGTATCGCCATCAACCGGGCAACGGCAATGATACATTGGGAGCAGTGGCTTCCGAGAGTTCAATATGCAGCAACATTGGCACCGACATACTGAAAGACGGCGGCAACGCTGCGGATAGTATGATCGCTACTGTGTTCTGCGTCGGCGTTGTTGGAATGGTTAGCGAAACACCGCAGATTCCCCTCACGGATCACGACTGACTTTTAAAGTACCATTCTGGTATCGCCGGAGGCGGTTTCATGCTCGTCCGTGGGAGCAATGGCTCCTACGAATTCATTGACTTTAGGGAAACCGCGCCGGCTGCAGCCTTCGAGAACATGTACGTGAACAACACCAACAGCAGCATCTACACTGGGCTCGCGAGCGGTGTGCCTGGCGAGGTTCGTGGCCTCGAGCGCCTCTATCAGGGCTATGCGTCCAAATCGTGGGAATCTTTGGTCATGCCTGCTGTCAAAGTCGCCCGTGATGGCTTTCCGGTCACAGAGGACCTCGTCCGTTACATGGCTTCCGCCACGGCTGGCATTGACAACTTTCTTGTCAACGATCCCACTTGGGCTATAGACTTTGCGCCTAACGGAACTCTGCTGGGTCTGAACGACACGATCACCAGAAGGCGCTATGCGGACACGCTAGAGGCCATTGCCAAACGAGGTGAGCTTCAATGAGCACCCGTAATGGACAGGAGACTGACCACATCAGGTGCCGACGCTTTCTATACTGGACCAATCGCTGAGGCAACCATCAACACGCTCAATGCGACTGGCGGTACTATGACCCTCGAGGACTTGAAGAACTACACCGTTGCGATTAGAGATCCGGCTGCGATTTCCTACCGGGATTACAACATTCACAGCTGCAGCGCACCCTCTTCTGGCACCGTGGCTATGAGTGTGATGAAGATCATTGAAGGCTACGATGACATAGGCGAGGCCGCTACACTGAACCTGAGCACCCACAGATTCGACGAAGCCCTGCGGTTCGCATATGGACAGCGTAGCGAGCTCGGTGACCCATTGTTCGTGGAAGGCCTCGATAAATACCAGGCGGACATGCTCAGCGATTCCACAGCAGCCGAAGTGCGATCAAAATTGGACGACAACCGCACCCAGAACGTCTCAGTCTACGACCCTTCCGGCTTCGAATCCCTAGAAACACCCGGCACATCCGCCATCGTCGCCAGCGACGCCAGCGGCATGGCCATCTCGCTCACGACGACCGTCAACCTCCTCTTCGGCTCGCACATCATGGTCCCAGAGACCGGCGTGATCATGAACAACGAGATGAACGACTTCTCCATCCCCGGCGCCTCCAACGCCTTCGGCTACATCCCCTCGCCCGCCAACTACATTCGGCCCGGCAAGCGCCCGCTCAGCTCCATCTCGCCCAGCATCGTCGAGCACGCCGACGGCAGGCTATACTTCGTCGTCGCCTCCGCCGGCGGCAGTAGGATCATCACGGCGGTCGTGCAGAACATCTGGCACGTGCTGGACCAGAACGCCACGGCGCCGGAGGCTCTGGCGGCGCCGAGGTTGCACGACCAGCTTGTGCCGAACCAAGTCAGCTTCGAGTATACCTATGACAGCGAGACTGTCGCTTTTATGAAGGAGAGAGGCCACAATGTGACTTGGACTGCACCGGGTGGGTCGACGGCGCAGTCGCTGAGGCTGTTGAGGAACGGGACTTTCGAGGCTGCTGGCGAGCCCAGACAGCGCAACAGTGGTGGTTTCGCTGTGTGAGACTATATGCGAGTGGCCGGACGAGGCTGGACGTGCCTCCTTGTTGTAGACTGTAAATGCTAGAAACCACCTAGAACGCAGCCCCAAATCCATAAAGTAGTGAACTTCCGGTCGCAAAGTCCGTAGAGTAATAAACCGATTTGGGTGGTATCTTTTGAAAATTCGAAACGAGATATGAATTGGCAGATGATGCGCTCATAGTTCACATGATTCTGAATATGATCTCGCTCGAAGACAGACTGTCTTATCTTTTGCGCGGAGACAGTTTGATTTGTGAATCTCCAGACGCAAGCTGTGCCGGACTCTGGTGGGGCTGTGAACGCCATCTTCTTTTTGCCGCCAGCCCAATGCTTCTCATTACAGGATGACATTGACTAGAACGCCGAAATTGATGTTAAGCCAGTTGCCGTCTTGACCGATTGGACCTGACCGCTCGAGACACATACCGCTAAAGAGTTTTGCACCAAAATCATGGCGATCTCCTCATTCTCGGACCTGTCCCCTCCGACATCAGCGACGTTCCTCCTCGCCATAATTGCCATCATAATCTCAATACCCATCTACCACGCCTTCCTCTCCCCTCTATCTCGCATCCCCGGCCCGCTCCTCTGCCGTCTCACTCCCCTTTGGCTCTGGTACCACTCCTACCTCGGCGACGAAGTCACGCAAATCGAACGACTCCACAAAATCCACGGCCCAATCGTCCGCATAGGCCCCAAAGAATGCTCCATCTCCGACGGCGCCGCTCTAAACGCTATCTACAGCGAGCACGGAGGTTTCCGCAAAGCGGACTGCTACGAGAACTTCGACTTCGAGGGCCACGCGACGATTTTCAGCGCGCGAGACGGCGAGTATAGGGCGACGAGGAGTAAGGCTGTCGCGCCGTTGTTCAGCACTGCGAATATACGGGCTGGACAGGCGGCAATCGAAGCGTGTGTTGAGAGGTTTGTCGAGAGGGTGCGGGTGGAGGCGAAGACGGGCGAGCCGGTCGACGTGCTCAATCTTTGCAGGAGCCTTGCTTTGGATGCGGTGAGCTCGTTTCTCTTTCGAAAGCCGTATGGAGGAATTGAGGAGCAGGGAGACCGGCTGAGTGCTAGTGTGTTCGTTGACATGTTGGTCGAAGCCGGGCGGTTCTTCATTTTGCCACACTATGTGTTCGTTCTGGCCAATTGGTTGAATGCGAAACTCTCTGCGAGCGTAGATGCTGCAGCTGAAGCAGGCGGCGCGAAACTCGACGATTTCGCTCGCCAGATCGTTAGAGACACAGCTCCCAATGAAGACACGTTCCAAGGGCGACTGAAGAAGGCGGACGTGAGCGACGATGAGAATGCAGTCCAAGTCGTGGACCTGATGTTCGCGGGTACAGACTCGACAGGGACGAACTTGGGCGAGCTGATCTGGCGGCTGGCAAAGTGCCCAGAGATGTAAAATTCACATTGCCATTGGACTTCACCAAGGGTGCTCTGCTAACAAGTCAGCAGCTACCAACGCCTCCGCAACGAAGTAGCAAGCGCAGACGCCGCAAACCCATCACTATCCTACAACCCCCAGAACCTCAAATACCTGGACGCCGTGGTCCGCGAAGGGCTCCGAATGGGCATGTCGACGCCCACGCGTCTCCCTCGTGTCGTACCCAAGGGTGGCTGGTCATTCAACGGCTTCTATCTCCCCGAAGACACCGTGGTCGGCTGCCAACTCCACACTCTGCACTTCAACCCTGAAGTGTTTCCCGATCCGCTCGAATTTCGACCGGAGAGATGGCTTGATCGGCCGTCGCCCGAGATGCAGAGGGACTGGATTCCGTTTTCGCTTGGACAGCGAGGGTGCCTTGCGAGGAATCTTGCGCAATCCGAGCTGCAGCTGGCGCTTCGAGCGATTGCTAGGACAAATTTGCTGGAGGGCGCTGCGGCAGTAGGCGAAGACATCAAGATATACGAGTGGTTCAACAGCAAGCTGGTTGGCGATAAGCTGGAGTTGGTGTGGCCCGCCGAGACAAATCGAGTGCCAGCGAACGCGCCTTCGCCGTGATTGTACGGGGTTTGCAGGATCATGATTCAATGCCGTTTCTGAATGATTAAAACCAACTGGATTGGCCCAAAAAAGACCTGATCAAACAAAATACCATTATTCTGTGTAAAACGTAACAAGCCTCTCTCGAGTTCTGCAAGACCAACATATGTTTCGTGGCCACAGATCAGTCTAATCCTGCGATAGTAGCTTCCTGGGCCATCGCGTCCCTCAACTCAAACATCGCGCCTCTCAATCCCTGCCGCCAACTCTCTTGCCCCAATCCTCACCAACTCTCGCGGCATCGACGACCTCAACCTCCTTGCCAAGCCCCACCATGGAGCTCCTCTCGTACCACCTGCGGCGGTCTCTGGTGCCCTCATCCTCGGTCTCGGTGTCTGCGAGTCCTTCGCCAGCAACGAGGATGGTTCGTCCGACCCAGCCGCGCAGTTGAGCGACGTTGTCGCCATCGGAGCCGGAAAGCGATTCCGCGACGTAAACGAGCTGTGGGGCGAGATGTTTGAGGATCTGGACGTAGCCGCCCTCCGTAGTGAAGGGGAGAATGTGCGATGATTGAGACACGAGGGTGAGAGCCTGCTGGTAGAGGGTGTCGAAGGCCTTGGGGTAAGGTGACTCCGAAGGTGAGATGCGAGGGGAGATAGATTGCAGTTCGCTGCCAGGAGTCACGACGGGTGTGGAGATCTGAGAGTAGGAGGAGCCGAGGCCAGAGGTCGCGGCCGCCGGGGGTTGGTAGTCGAGAGGTGGCAGGGAAGTCAGCGTTGGGGCGTAAATCAGGACGAACAAATCGGTGGTGCTTGGGTCGTGTTCAGTGGGAAGGTGGGAGAGGATGGACTGGAAGGTATCAGCGCGGCTCGTCAATCCGTGACTACTGATGGAACTTACAGCATGCTCGGTGTGGTACGCATTGTCGTGGTCGTAGGTGCCATCGGTATCGATGTCTGCACTGACGACGACGGCGACCGTCTTCTTACTCTTGCTCCGCCCTTTGTCGCTTCTCGCGCTCCTGAGAGCAGCATCAGCCCTCTTCTCGCTTTCAGCCTCGACGGTACCAACACGCGTCTTCTCCTCTGCCTCCTCGGACCACCTTTCGTGGTCGCTGAAAACTTCACCCTCGCCCTCTCGGCCGCGTCTCTCACGCCTCCTGCTGCCGTCCTCGTAGTAGGCGTCCTTGTCCTCTTCCATGATGCTGCCGAGAGCCGCACCAGCCGCAGCCGCCGCCGCGCCAACCTGCTTCGACGCAGAGTCGAAAAACTGTTGAGGTGAAGGCGTCCGGCGAATGGCGCCTCTGACCTGGCCATACCAAGAACCTTCTTCCTGCTGACGTTGCTCTCCATGAACGCTTCGGCCAGCATAGTAGCTCGCAGCCTCGCCGCCGACAGGCGGTGGCCCACCCTGCGGGCCACCACTCTGGCTCGGGACGGGCCCTTCGTAAGGCGGCATGTTCACATTCTGTTGCGATCCAGGAGGGTGGCCTCCAGGCGGAGGCGGGCCAGGATACGGCTGCGCGCCTTGAGTCGGGTAGGCGCCGCCCAAGCCCGTGGACGGGCGCGGCGGCTTGTCGTGGTGCGGACGGTCGTCCTCGTCGCTGTCGCTCCTCTCGGACCAGATCCATGCTGCCAGGCCGCCGATTGCGATCGTGCTGATTGTGATCAGGGGCACCCAGTAGCCGAGGGTACTCTGTTGACGGCCGGTCGCGGGAGGCGCGTAGAGTGGGCGGCGGGAGCGCTGCGCTCGGTCGTTCGCCATGTTCACGGCGACCGCATCGACGCCCTGGCGTCGAATGTGACAAGTGTTTCCGTGCGTGCGGGAGGAGTTTGTGGGTGTTGTGAGGACAAAGCTGCGAGGTGACGGTGTGAGATGCGCGAGCGCGGAGCTGCAGGAGGCCCGGTGGCTGGCGCGCTGGCTGGGTCGCGCAGCCCTGCCGAGCTTGTTTGGGTGACGCTGCCAGCCGTTGCGCGAAGGAGTGGGGTTGTTTATGGGGAAGCAAGTCGGGTCCGAGACATGGGCGTTGTTGGTGATAATGCAGCCATCACTGGTGATACAGGAGATGCTTGTACTACTGCATGCATATACAAATCGCCAGAAGCGTCGGGTCTCGACTGATATTCGAAATTGTGTTATCTATATGACAAGAGGTTGCGTACTTGTAACGGTATAAGCCTTCTACAGCTTCGCCTTTACCGGGCCGTTCTCGAGCTCCGCCTTCATCCTGTCCTTCAGCACTCGCCTCAAGATCTTTCCGCTGACACTCTTCGGGATTTCGTTAGTAAACCTCACCCCTCCTCTGAGCTTCTTGTGGTTCGCCACCTTCTTGCCCAGCCACTCCACGATCTCTGCTTCTAGCTCTTTCGAGCCCTTACCCTCCTTCGGCACCACGTATGCCAAAGGTACTTCGGTCGCCAACTCTTCCTTGTGTACGCCGATGACAGCCACATCAGAGATACTGGGATGCGAGATGAGAATACCTTCCAGCTCTGCAGGCGGCACTTGGAAGCCCTTGTATTTGATCAGCTCCTTGATGCGGTCGGTGATGAAGAAGTTGCCATCGGCATCCTGGTAGCCGACGTCTCCAGTCTTAAAGTACCCGTCGTCGGTCAAGGCGTTGCGCGTGCCTTCCGGATTGTTGTGATAACCCTTGAAGATGTTGGGCCCCTTGATCCAAAGCTCACCGACCTGGCCCGCAGGCAACTCCGTCTCGTCTGGGCCCATGTATTTGGCCGTAAGATTAGGAAGCAGAGTTCCAACGGAGCCGATAGTGTCGTACCAAGAAGACCACGGCTGAGTGTGGGTTGTAGGAGATGTCTCGCTCAAGCCGTACCCTTGCTTGACTTTCAGACCCTTGCGCTTGAACACGGCGTCGACGAGCTCCCGAGTGAGAGGCGCTGCGCCAGAGTTCATCATGCGGATGCTACTGAGGTCGTACCTGTCAACGCATGGGTGCTTAGAGAGAAGCAAGACGACAGGAGGCACGACGTAGGAGTACGTGATCTTATAGTCTTGGACGAACTTGCACCATGCCTCGATGTCGAACTTGGGCATGACGAGGCACTTGAAGCCCGCGTATATGCTTTGAGGCAAAAGGCAAGTGAGCCCATAGATGGGGACGAAAGGAAGGAAAGCACGAACGCTATCGCCGTTAGGAGCGTCGGGTCTGGGCTTCCAGCTGAGGTTTGTCGACTCTCCAGCTCTGAGCTGCAAGTTGTTCGCCACAATGTTGCGATGGCTCAGCATAACACCCTTGGGGAGGCCAGTGGTGCCTGACGAGTATACCAAGAAGGCCAGGTCTTTGTCGGCATCGACCTTGGTCCGACGGTAGCGCGACGTGCCAGCAATGTTGCGGATCGAAGTGAAGTGCTTGAAACGAGCGCTGGGGTCCTTCTTGTCTCCGATCAGGATGATGCGCTCGTCCGGGATGCCTGCTTCCCGCGCGGCCTTGGTAGCCACCTCCAGCTGATCCCACTGCGTGACGAGACCCTTTGCGCCGCTGTCCTTGAGCTGGAAGGCTAGCTCTTCGGCACTATATCCCGGGTTGGCGGGCGAGACAATGCCGCCAGCCCAGATAGTTCCCCATGTCACGATCGGTGTGTCGATGCAGTTCGGTGTGTAAAGAGCGAGGACATCGCCCTTATTCCATTCCCAGCTGCTTTTCAAGCCTTTGCCTAGATCGGCTGCGGATTGCTTCACCTGAGCGTACGTGTAGGATCGCTCGGTGTAAGGGTCGACATAGATTACTGCGTACAACACCGTTAGTCGCTGGGAGGGACGTTTGGTCTCGATCCGTCTCCCTCACCTTTGTCGTCAGGAAAGTCGCGGTCATTCCTTTCGAACAGGAAGTCCCAGATGCCGACATCAGGAATGTCTACCGGCGCATAGCTCGAATTGGTGGGCATTTTCGGGGGTTAGCCGCTTAGTGTTGGCAGCAGGGATGGAGCCGAAGAATACAGAGAGCAAATGGCTGGCGAGGCTGGACGACATGTTGCAGAGCCATGACCGAGGGCGTTTGAGCAGGGCACCTGTGCCTCGGCAGAAGCAGAGGGATTACATCGCGCAACACGGTACTCGGCACGCAGCGGCCCTTCATCTACGCCATCGTCGGGCGTCCGAGCCGTCACCGAAACGCGACCGTTGCCTTCCCCACCTTTGCACCTGCACTCCACCACCGGCAGCTGTCGCGGAGCCTTCCCGCACCCGGAACGCGGGGCGCATGCGAGACCAAGCAAGGCAGCAAGGCATCAAAGCAGCGAGGCAGCAAGGCAGCATCACGTCCGCGGGCTGCATCTCCTCCAGGGCTAGCGCTAGGGTCAGGGTAAGTGAGGTGCGGCAGCACGTGCAGCAGCGTGTCCGCGGCAGATTCCCGAGCGTCGTCCAGCATCTCGAGGACTCCGAGCCGGCAACCCAGCCATTCGTCCACCGTTGATGCAGCGCTGGACCGACTTCGACATGGCCGCCGTCAACAACGCGGCGCCAATCTTGCGCCGCACCGCCTGGTCTACTTCTGCGCCGTTCCGCCTCTACCAGCGCCGGTGGGCCCAGGTCCACGATGTGCGATTTCTGGCCACCCACCAGAGCGCCGACAAGGTCCTGGACAAGTACCGCGAGAAGCTGGAGAAGAAGGCCCGCGAGGAGGGCAAGGGCAGCGTCGACGAGCTGAAGCAGTCGTACAAGGAAAAGATCGATGCTCTGAAGGAGAAGGCCGAAGTACCTGGAGCGAATGCGCCTCTCCACGCCCAGCAACCGCCTGCGCCTAGCCAAACCGCGTCCAGCGTACCTTACCAAGCACCGCCGCCTCCGGAGCCCCAGACGGAAGCCCCGGTCCAGTCCGCAGCATCAGTACCCAAGAGCAAGAGCAAGGAAGTCAAGACTCTCGACAGCTTCATCGACGTGGAGAAGGTCTCTGCCCTACCTGACCGCGAAGTCGAGGCCATCTGGCGCCTGCGCCATGTCCGCGACCCGCAGTCCCTCTGTGCGACAATGCACGCCGAGACCTTCCGCCGCATCGCCGCCACCGCCCGCAAGCACCCCCAGTTCATCCTCCCTCTCCCCAGGAAAGACCAAGGCGCCGAGATTCACTTCCTGCAGTGGACCTTCCCCTCAGAGACAACAGCTACCGTCCTGTTCACACACCTCGCAGAGTTCAAGCTCCGCGGCGAATTCGCGCAGCCGCATACCACCGTGACACACCACACCGATTTGGTCGGCAGCAACGAGCTGGTTCTTATGGAGGGCCGCGTGTCTGAGGATCGCGGTATCAGTGTGGACGAGGGCAAGTGGCTGTTGATGTGCCTGCAGAAGTTCTACGGCTTCGAGGCTCTCTCTGCGACGGCTCAGCAAAGCAAGGAGAAGAGACAGAAGCTCATGGAGCAGTTCAGCGGTGGCGACGCTGGCTTCAAGGTTGAAGAGCTTCTGGAGGAAGCAGAGAAGCTACCCTGATCTAAGGATCGCTTTTGGCGGTCGTCAGGATTGAAAGGCATGTACGATATGGCTTGTAAATTAGGATCGGATGGGCTGGTGTGGCGATTGTGGACAAGCATCGATATGCCAGCGTTCTGTTGCATCGCGCTGTCATGGGCCATTTGATGGATCGCATCGGATCCGCGGGTGATGGACTCCCGGCAGACCCGGGGTCATTCGTCGAGGGTGGCAATATGCATAACTGTGCTCACCATCTTCACACGGGCATTTGCTTAAGCAGGTCACGACAATATTGCCAGAAGATATCCAGGAGACTAGGTACGAATAGAACGCCACATATGGGCTAGGTAGCATTCCCACTACCGCTGCTACATACAACTTTTCTGCTCAGCAGAATCATTGGTCGACCGCCTGATTCAACGCATTCACCCGGTAACTCTCACTATGTTTGACCAGCTCAGCATGTGTTCCCTGATCAACACACCGTCCGTTCTCAATGAGGAATATGACGTCTGCTTTGCGGATGGTGTACAGACGGTGCGCGATCGCAATGACCGTCATATGCTTCGTTGCCTTTTCGAGGCCGTCCTGAAGCAGTCGCTCAGACTCCGCATCCAGTGCGCTTGTAGATTCGTCGAGAAGCAACACCTGAGGCTTGCGGATGAGCGCGCGAGCGATCGCGAGGCGCTGCTTCTGACCTCCCGACAGTCGGTCGCCGTTGGGGCCGCAGTCGGAGTCGTACGCGCCGGGCATCTCCATGATGACATCGTGTATGTTGGCGAGCTTGCAGGCTTCTTCCATGTCCGCATCGCTTATCTGATGCCCAGGACGAGCGCCGAGGGTCAAGTTGTATCGAATGGTGCCGTTGAAGATGACGCTCTGTTGCGGGACATAGGCCATCTCGTCGCGGAACGACGTGTCTCCGTACGCGAGATCGCGACCGTTGATCTCGACGCTCCCAGAGTCGGGCGAGTAAAGGCGCTCGGCCAGGGATATTATGGTCGATTTGCCAGCACCGCTAGGGCCAACGAGAGCGGCGAACTGCCCAGGCCGAATGCTCAGATTCAGCCCATGGAGCACACGCGAATCAGGTCGCGCAGGGTACGAGAACTTGACGTCTCTGAAGCAGATGCTCGCACCGCCTGCGCTAGCAGGTGCCTTCTCACTGACCGGAGCAGATGCTTCGACGTCCCAAATGGGATCTAGGCTGGCGGAAAGGTTCTTTGTCGATCCCAACTCGAGCACGTTGAGCAGTCGGCGAGTGGCTTGCAGTGCTCGCGAGACGTCTGGTGCGAGCGCGAAAGCCTGCCCCCAAAGTTGCGAACTGACCAAGAGGGCTAGTTGCACGATGAAGAACTGCGCTTGGGTGTACTCGCCTGCGATGATGCGAGTCGAGCCCCACCAGTATGCCAGGGCGTACAGGAAGTTGCTCAGGCCATATCCAACAGCGAGCCACAGGTTAGCCCACGCGCTTTGCTTCGTGATCTGACGCATCGGTTCTTGGAGCGACCGACGGTATGTGCCGAGGACCTCGTGCTCCAGCGAGTAGCACATGAGCGTTTTGATGGAGTTGATCGCTTCGATGGTGATGGCGTTAGAGTTCGCGAAGGCCTCAAGATGCTTCTCCTCAAAAGCTGCCACGGTGGTGACTCGCATGTACCCAGCGCCGAGCAAAAGAGGCACGACGGACAGACACACGAGTGCGATCTTCCACGCGATGATGTGTGTCATCGTAATTGTAGCGATCAAAGATACCCCGATCGAAAGGATCGTGCAGACGACCGACCCTGCGAGACCGTTCAGCGCATTACTATCCTGCGAAATCAAGCCGAGCAGCAATGATGGATTTCGATCTTTTGACTCGTGCCATTTGTGATCTTGCTCAAGGACTGATCGAAGTGAGAGGACGCGCACTTTGTAGATGACTTGCTCTGCGATCCAGCCGTATAGTGACCAGCTGGCGAAGTTCGCGAGGAACTCCACGATGGCCAGAACGAAGAATAGCAGACCAAACAGCTCACCTGCATGGCGAATCGTTTCGGGTGCCTCGCAGTAGCTTAGCTTGGCTACGACATTGCCGAAGATGGCCGCTGAGGCACAGTATGTGCCACCGATGATGATGGCTCCGCACGTTGCTAAGACCATGGCAAACGAGTAAGGGCGGAACAAGGGGCTCATGGACCGTACAGTCCAGGCCATTGATCGCGCTTCTGCCTTCGCATTGTCGGAAGGAGCTTCAGCATTGATATTTTTGGCTTCGTCCTCTGCGTTATCCGTGGCAGCGGCTGATGGCAGCTCGAGTGTTGCAGGGTTACCTGGAGTCTTTTGGGTCGAAGAGCCAGATGAGATTGAGTCTGAGTCGCTGTTGTCCTTTGCCGGATCTTCTCCGTTGACGTTGAGACCTTGCAAGCGAACGAGTGCAGCGTAGGCGCCATCGGCGTCAAGCAACTCATGATGCGCACCTTGCTCGACCAGTCTTCCTTGGCGCATGACAATGATCTTGTCTGCGTTTCGAATGGTTGACAGTCTATGGGCAACGGTTATCACTGTGCGCCCGATCGCCACCTTCTCCAGAGCCCTTTGGATGCGCAACTCCGACGCGGAATCGAGGGATGCGGTAGCTTCGTCGAGGACGAGGATTCGGGGATCCTTGATCAGTGCACGGGCGAGGGACACGCGCTGCTTCTGTCCTCCACTAATCAGGCCGCCTTTGCTTCCAACAAGGGTGCCATAATTCTCGTCGAGGCGTTCGATGAAGCCAGCAGCGTCGGCCAGTGCAGCCGCGTCGAGAACCAGGTCGACGATCTCTTGCACGTTGCTGTCGAAGCTCTGGGCAACGCTGCGGGCGTCATTGCCATCGCGCACTGCTGCGGCAAGCTTAGCCAAAGCATCTCCCATGAGTGCGTCACGCAGGTGCACATGCTTGGGAGAATTGACAAGGCCAAGTGCGATGTTCTCCAGGATAGAGCGAGCCAGAAGACATGGCTCTTGTTGCACCAGACTGATGTGCCCACGGACTGACCGTACACTCAAGTCTTGGACATCTTGACCATCCAGAAGGACTTGCCCTTGGTCTGCGTTGTAGAGCCGAGACATTAAACCTGTCACTGTAGATTTTCCGCTACCCGAGAGGCCAACGATAGCCAATTGCTGACCGGCGGGGCAGGTGAACGAGAGGTCCTCTAGCACAGGTTTGTCGGGCCGAGACGGGAACGTGAAGTGAACATCTCGAAGCTCGATCGCTCCCAGGCATTCGCTTTTGTCGAGCCCACTATGCTCGGAAGTGCCGTCAATGGCAGACGGCCGTGTCATATCAGTTTCGAGCTTGGCGAATGCAACAGTGGCCGCATCGAAACTCCTCAGGAATGGGGCAGCTTGACTTAGAATCAATGAAGCTGCGACTCTGTCAGTAGATTGATCGAGAACAAGGGGAAACATAGGGCGACATGCCATCAACTAGAATCAGGATGACAGTGAAGACTGCTCCGACGGTGATATCCGATGATTCTGACTCGACAGCATCTGCGATTTGCCTCGAACCTTGCCAGAAAGCGAGGGCATTGGCTGAAAAGGCGATGAAGTATAACAGGCCTGCTTGGACTGCCATTGCAATCGACTTGAATACGCCAGCCTTCAAGCTTGGGGAAAGCTTCTGGACGAAGCTCTCTTCAAGGCGCGCGTTGGCCGAGAATGCATGAACGACAGTAGTGTTGGAGAAGGCTTCGAGTGCGACTGATGATGCCTTTGCGGTGCTCTCCATCGACTGTCCGAAATACTTTTGTACAAAGTAGCCGCCGCCCAAGGCCATGATCAGATACGCTGGCGTGAGAGAGACCAGCATCCCCGCCAGCTTGGCATCCATGATAAATGCAACGACGTATGCAGCGATGAAGAACGAGACACTGTTGATCACAATGCCGACTTTCTCGTTTGTGCCCTGCTGGACGGTGCTGATGTCGCCTGTGATGCGGGAAGAAACCTCGCCCGCAAGCAGATTGTCGAAGAAGGCGGCATCTTGTCGTAGAATCGATCCGAAATACCCTTCACGCAGTCGTTGAGCTAATCGTTCGCCGGAAAGATTCCAGCAAAAAGTGTATATGTAGATGAGGCCGAAGTAAGCAATGCCGACGTAGACAATGAGGAGAATCTTGGAGTTGATGTCATTCTGGGGCGACGAAGCCGAAGCCGACTCGCAGGTCGAAGAATTTAATCCGTCGACCAACTGACCGAAAACGATCGACATGATCGGGAAGGGAATTCCAGAAGCTACTGCCGCGATGAGACCTGTAAGTAGAATCGTGACATCTGACACAGACGGTCCGCCATATACCAGCAGACGCGCGAACGCCGTCGCGCGACGCCACAGCTGTGGGAGGAATCATGTCAGCCTACCGATGCCGACCTGGAGACCGTGAAGAATCGTGTCCAATACACACCTTTGCTTTCCCTGGAGCCTTCGCATCGGTAGCACATCCTGGGTCAATTGCCATCGCGAACAGCTGCCTTTACTGTGTCCTGAGGACGACCTGGAGAGATCCGGCAAGATCTGATAAAGCCCCCTGGGACTTCCACCGGACCACGGAGACACCGCCCACATCTCTCGCGGACACTCGGCGTCCGATCTCGCAGCAATCGTGCCATTTTTTCTCCCACCGTGACGGCATGCCAGAGGACGCTAATCAGATCTTGGTTATCAGATTATCGCCCAGCCCGCCAGCACGGCCCTGTGGAGCCAGGGCTTGGACTTGGGCTTCTTGGTCTTCCTTGGCTGCAACCTCCATAGCCCAACACTTGCGCGACTAACCGCATGCTGCATGTCGGCAATGGCGAAAGGCATGGTCTCATGGTACGGCGTACGGTCTGGGTTTTACCTCCGTGCAGACTCATTTTCTCACTTCTCGCATTGCACTTCTTTTCCCATTTCGCATGCAGCCAATGAGCACCGACCGTTGTTGACGAGTTGACCTGCCCTAAAGCACAATGTGTGCGTCCACAGAACTTGCAGAGGGGGCAATGCCGGTGTCTCTTCCCAACTCTGAGCAATTCTACCTGAAGTCAGACCAAGGCAGAAAGTATCTCATCCAAATATCGTGGCCGCTGCATTGGCAAGATATCCATACGACAGAGCGCAATCCAGTACCTGTGATGTAAGTTATGCTGGATTCGATCGATATGTATCATTGCTCAACTATTCAATGACAGATACATCGTAGACGGCAATGCATTGTTCCTCACAGCGACGGAGATTGCATGGCGTCGCGCAGCCTCTTCGCACTTCGCCGGGGGTGGAATTGTGGTTGCTGTCGGTTACCCTTTGCAGCGGGGGAAGCTGTACGATGCGCAAAGGCGCAGTCTCGATCTGACTCCTCCGGGTGATACTCCAATCGAAGGATACGGAGGCGCCGACCAGTTTCTTGGTTTTATTGAGGGGCGTGTCAGATCGGCGGTCAAAGAACGGCTGCCTTTGATCAATGTTTCCAGAGAAGCACTTTACGGGCATTCTTATGGTGGCTTGTTTGCTCTGCATGCGCTTTTCACGCGTCCAAATGCTTTCGACCTTTACATCGCCAGCAGTCCATCTATCTGGTGGAACAGCCGCTGCGTCTTGCATGAGGCCAAGCAATTCATAGAGAACGCAAAGGCAGACGAGAGCACATCTTCTTCTCACGATAGCCTTCCCTCGCTGATGCTGTCCTGGGGAACCTTCGAGCAGCACCCACCGCAGTGGAGCAACGAGCCTCTCGATCACTGGGAAGCCAGAAAGCAGATCGCCAGGGATTTGAGGATGGAGGACAACGCAAAAGACCTTTTCCGCATGCTGAAAAATTGCAAACAGCTGCACAGCGTCTCAAAGAGTGCATACGATCAGGAAGAGCACACCAGTGTCATGCCTTGCTCCTTGAGTCGCGGTTTGACGGCATTCTTCGAAGACTGGCCTTTTTCCCGCTCATAGGCCAGTGTGTATCTAATAGCTTTCAGAACGGATCCCTACACAGATGACTCCGAAAGCCACTGACTTCTCGAGCATTTCCAAGGGCGACATCCAATTGATCCGTTTTTTTTTTCTTTTTTCACGTGTGCAGTGATAACTTCCGAACATCGGGTCGCGCTGATTGCCCTTGATATCGACCCAGCGTCAAGACACTTGGCGCATCCGCAGAGTTATCAATCAGTGGGGCTAAGCAAGCAGAGGCGAGGACGACGCTTCAATTAGCCGGCCTTGGTACAGCTCCTAGGGTCTTGGTATCGCTGCAACCCTCCCTTGTACAAGACTTGACTTGCTTGAGGTCGTACTCGCTAACGCACGGCAGCAGGAACTGTCCATCTCCCCTCGCTATCAGACATTGCCGAGCCCGCTGAAGACGGACAAGACATTGCCAGGAGGGCATGGAGCGGCTGGCACGCTGCGATCGGCGAGTGCGTTTCCTCTCGTTTCACCAAGGCTGTGTCGGCAGTCATGCTCCTATATGAAGGACAGATTCCCATATCTGATCGATAGATTACAATCTCTCCTCGTCGACCGCTGACCTCACTTTATACCACAAGCTCTGCTTTCTCGCCCCCCATGACCATCAAAGGCCAAGCGACCCTACGCACCGCGCGCCTGGAGCTGGTCCCGCTCCGCGCCGAGCACCGCGAGTTCACCATGAAGCTCGACACGGACCCCGAGGTCATGAAGACCGTCGCCTTCGGCCGACCGTTCACAGAAGACGAAGCCATCCAGGTCCACACCTGGCTCATGGAGAGCGCACAGAAGCTGCCCGGCCTCGGATGCTGGGCTGGGTTCTCGCAAGGGGACTTCGTCGGCTGGTGGATCCTCGCCGCCTGTCCTGAGCCAGACACTTCGGATCGCAAAGACGGCCCCGAGCGCTTGATCCCTAACAAGACGGAGTACGGCTTTCGGGTGTCGCCGAAGTATTGGGGTCGAGGATTCGCCAAGGAGGGTGCCCGTGAGATGGTTCGCCATGCCTTCCAGGACCTGGAGATGGATGAGGTGATCGGTGAGACGATGACTGTCAACGCAGCTTCTCGGGCGGTAATGGCGGGCAGTGGGCTGAAGCATGTCGACACTTTCTTCAACAAGTATGATACACCTCCCGCCGGTATCGAAGAAGGCGAAGTGCGATACAGGATCACGAAGGATGAGTGGCGGGTGGCTGCGTGAGAGTCAGTGCTAAGGAAATGAGAGGGAATCACTTGATGTCTCTAGTCTGTCGTATTCAGCGCAGCAAGAGCAATGGCAACACTACATAGTTTTGATGCAGTGAACATCTCGTCGACTGCACTCACAGTGACTACCTACTCCGGCGACATGCATCTTTCCGTCAACCATAATTGGTGGGTCTACCCATAGCCCAGGTTCATCGGCCAGGATGGAAGCGACTCCACTCACATCAAATGTCGAACTTGCCGATTCCTGCGCGCTACAGTCAGTGAAGGAGGTCATGGTTGATGTGCTTTGCCGTCGGTTGCCGTGGTGAGTCCAATCTTTTTGTTATCAATCACAGCAGCTTGACCTTGCTGACGTAAAGCTCATTGAATCCTGCTCAACATCACAGTTGCGCGCGGTGCCGAGTGACAACGAATAATATCAGGATCCTTCGCGGGACGCAGACGCCAGCCAATCGTATTCCGAGTCCCAGTGAAACGCACCGCCCGAGAGCAACAATGAACCTCATCTCGATCCTTTTCAAACGTCTATATAATACAAACTGCCGAGCTCGCCCCGCCCAGCGGCCCCCAAGAACGTCAGGCCCAAAGCCCGACATCCGGGCGCCCGAGCGCGACGACTCCGCGAACAGTAAGGTGATTCCTCTTCCCTCCCTTGCCCCTTTCCCGAAAATCGCTCGAATGATGGTGTCGTCGCTTCGGACCCGCATTGTTCGCCCCCCAACCTTCCCGTACCGAAATGCAGGTCAGGTCGTCAGTTTCAGTTCGAGCGTCCCGATATCCGTCCGCGTCGTGCCCGGCTTCGAAGACACCACCACCGCCACCACCACCAGATGATGAAAGCATTATGAATCCCCGCTCCCTTCCGAGGAAACGCCTCTTGTGCTCCGCTCCGGGTCGCGCCTACTACGCCTGTTGTCCAATGGGATAGAAAAAAAGAAATTGAAGCAGAAAGCAGAAACAAAGGCCAAGAACTCTGGGTATCCGAGGAATAAGTAAGTGAATGAAAGACCGGCAGATCGCTGGAAGTGGGGGCGAGAGGCTGCGGCGAGGTCTGGTTGCGAACAATGGTTGCTCTTCGAGGTAGTGCACCGGCCGGGTAGAAGAAGGATCAACGAAGGTGCTCCGGAAAGGAGCCTTGGGAAGGCGATAGAGGGAGGTCGCTCTGGCTGCGGTGGTGCGCGCGAGCGCTTCGCGGTGTTGATGACATAGCCGGCACGGATCCATCGCGTGGAGTGTCGTGAGAACCTCGAGTGCCCGCGGTCGTTGGGCGGCGGTGATCCTGCTGCTGCGTCAAAATGTGAGCAGCACGGTGACCGCTGCCTTGGCTGCCGCTGTAGGAATGCGGCGGCGGTTGGTGCTGTGATTGATGCAGTCCGGCGGGAACGTAAGTTGACGGCTTGGAATTCTCACGCTGGTGGTGGCCACTGCCTGCGCGTCCGACGGAACCATCGCGCATGTTCTCGGCGCTTGGGCGCGTGTTCCGGGAGAAACTCGTATTACGAGGGTGGTGATGTGCGTGTTTGGAGCGGACATCATTGCCTTGACGAGGCTGATGGTCGTGAATGCTGTTGTTACGTCCGCTGGAGCCAGATTCGCCTCCGCTGCTCACCGCCCGCTCCTCGAGATCAAGACTGTTCAAGGCGTCACCGAGCCCGCGAGAGGATGATGACTGATTTGTGGCTCCGCCGCTGCTGGCCGGAGGAGGCATGTAGGTCGGATCCTCGAGGCGCTTCTCTTCGTCAAGTTGTTGCTTCTCAGTCCAACACCCTTGCCAACAGTTGCGCCAGTCTCCCACAAGATAATTGAACAGCCAACGCTCCAGATTGAGGCACGGGCCGATGCAGATGGAAAGGTTGTTCAGGTCCATGCGGTTACGCTCCTGGTGCGACAAAAGCAAGCTGAGATGACACGTGATCGCGAACAGAAGGTAGTAGTTGAAAGGCGGGAGTTCAGACAGGACGTCTCGGAGCTTTTGAGGGGCGGGCTGGCCCATCATGTTGAAATTCGGGTTTTCTTTTTGCAACTCGGTGGCAAGTGAATGCTGAAGCTCTTGTGGGAAGATTTCGCTTGGAAGCTCGCGCAGCCATGTTTTGAGCATACTGCCAATCGTGTTCGGGTCGTAGAGCTCTCGCTCGGAGAGAAGATCAACATCAAGTTCTGAGATGTGGTCAGGCTGAGACATCCGAAAGAGACTTCAGGAAAACATACCTTGGTCGAATCGACGCTGCCAATGTTTGACCTGCGGACCGCTCCCGGGCACGCGATATAGGCCTTCGGACTCGCAGTTGAGGTTGAGGTAGCTGGGAGAGATTAGCAAGAAATTTCCTTCAACCTCTGATGAAGAATTGCTCACTCGATGCATCGCCAGGGCAAACTCGGCATCCAGTACTCTGTCTTGTCCTTCGAAGCTTCGATCCTTTTCGAAATTCTGGAGATCCTAGTCTGCTCAACGAGCGGTAGCGTGATCACTTTAAGCACGTAATCGGCATCCGGCACTTCCTTTTCACTGTTACTGCTGCTCCTCCCCAGTTTGCCCAAGCGTGTCAGAAACATTCCACCGCCAGATTTGGCCTTGCCAAGGACGTTCTTGCCGCCGGAAACAAAAGCATTGGGCTTCTCACGCTGCTCCTTCGACTGCACGTTGCGGTGCTGCATCGGAGCGCTCTCGTCACTGTCATCGTAGACCGCGCGATCGGCCGATTTTCCGCGAACGTCTTTACTCCTTGTCTTACTCCCCTGCGCACCCATCTCAGGGTTTTGCCAACTTCCTTCTAGAGGCGCAGAGTTGGGTGGCTGATCCGATGGGGGTGGGTACAGGCCGCTTGGCTTCCGTCCTTTCGAGATCGACTCGCTTCGTATTGACCGCGATCTGGTGAGAGGGTTGCGAAATGACTTGTCCTTCTTCTTGAAAGTCGTGCTGTCTTCACTTGGGTGAGGCGAAGGTTGCGGCGGCCGCGATTCGGGCTGGCCGGAGCCTGTGCATACACTTGTTAGCGAGGCAGTTACTTATTGTGAATGATTGTCAAAGCGTGAGCGGCATGCGGGCAAGCGGCAGATGGGACACGACAGTGGTAGGGTGAGTCTGAGGTGTGCCTTGGGTGTAGAAGTGAGCTCTTCACAAAGCACGTAGTGATGGCCTGTGATCTCCACGATCACATGGCCAACGCGTGCAATGCTTGCTGCGGTCTTTCCCAGGACGCAAGGCACGTGGTTGCTAGGCTCACCGCAATCGATTTTGGCACGTGAAAGAGACAGTATGCATACCTTCATTTTGGGATTTGGCAACGCTTTCCGCGCTACCCACCAAGCTGAGCTCGGGTGTGCTGCCAGGCGCCTTGCGCAGGTGGTATATCTTGGACATGCTGCTGCTCTCGGGCAGACGTCCCTCCTGTTCCTGCATGCGGCGGGCCTGGCGATCCCTGTCTGCCAGGCTCTGCGGCGCTCGGTCTCTGGATCTTTCGCGGGAAACCTCTCTCGAGCGGTTTTTGAGGGTGTCGAGGATGCTTTTGGAGGCGCTGGGTTTTCGCGAGGTCGGTGAGGAGGCAGGAGGCGAGGCCGGCAGCGGCGGCAGGGAGGTGAGGCCGACTCCGCCGTCGATGGACGACAGGTCAACGCCCTCGAGGGCTATGGGACTGCTGATGGGGCGGTCGCGGGGCACAGGCCGGTCGTGGACGGCCGTGAGGTTGATGGTCAGGTCTTTGGGATTGTTGCCGTGTCGTGGCATTATGGTTCGGAGATCGGCGGCGCGGGAAGCGATGTGGTGCATGGAGTGGGGCGGGTGGGTTTGACCCTTGGGACGGCGCAACGGGCGAGCCGGGAGGGAGAGCGAGGGGCAGGAGGCGGCGTGCTTCAAGCGCGCATTGGCGGTCGGGCGGGCTGGCGAGCGACAGCACAGCAGTCGAGTCGCCGGCAGCGCGATGTGTCCGGGGATTTGTCGTTCGGTTGCTGCACACGCAGGCAGCCGCGGTCAGCGAGGGCCGGTGCAGGGCGGAGACGGCAGAGTGGGTGGGTGCAGCGCCCGTAGTGTACGGACAGCACCGGGGCGGGGAGGGGGGTGGTAGGAAGGGAGGGCGTGCGTGCGTGCGTGTTGTGGTGCGGGCTGGCCGGCGCTGGCGCTGGCAGCTGGCAGACAGACAGCTGTGCGCGGCGGAGATTGCGCAACGCGAACGCGGACAATGCTGCGAGGACAAAGGAGGGCCGACGTACCTGGACGCTTCGTCCTTCCGCCTCAAACTGCAGATGGTGGCGTGCGCGGCGGGCGAGGCGGCGGGTGTGGTGTGCGGCTATGCGCGCGCGTGTCTGCGGTATGCCGCCTCTTGTATCTAAAGGTACAGTATTGTCAGGTAGTTCCGGCGACGCGCAGTGCGGCAGGCTCCTGCGCTGCGGCAACGGCGACAAATCGCGTCGTCTCGTCTGCGCTCTCCGGCGGCTGCGAATGCTCAGACGCACGTCCGGCGCGGCGACGATGGCGCGGTGCTCGTGGCGGCCGGGTCGGTGTTGGCGATGCAATCGCACAGGCCCGGTGCAGCTGCTGCTACTGTATGTATCGTGCAGGGTGGGCGCCTGGCGCCGGGGTCCAAGGCTCAAGGGTCGGCCTCCGCGATCGAAGCAGCACGGGGAGTGCTCGCAAGGACGATCCGAAGAAGCGATCTGGGAGGATCCCAGCAGTCACACGACGGAGGCGGCGTCGTATATGAGGTGTTGAGCGGCGTCAAGTGTGGCCTGCGCGGTCAAACGCCTGGCTGGCTCGTCGAAGAAAGGCGTAGGGCGCTGGCGGCGTGGTGGCGGGAGTGCAGTAGTGGTGGAGGAAACGGGCAGATCGCGAGGCCCGGTGCGTTGATGAGATATCTACCTAGATACATAAGGCGCATACCCTGCCTACTAAGGTACCTACGTACGCCCTCGCGCGCTCGCTCACGGCAGCAGCGGCACGGCGTGGACGCCGCTGCGTATTGCCATACGCACGCACGCACGCACGCCGGCACACACGCCTCGTTATCCCTTTCGGCCAACGCGGTCAACGGTCGTGAGACAGGAGGATGCTAGCGCTGGCGTCTACGCAGCCTGAGCTATCTACAGCGCAGCACAGCGCAATCCGCCCGTCCGTCAGGAACGGTGCCTGGCTACGCCTGCCAGGGCCGCCCGTCTCATGCAAGTCATCCGCCGCTAACTACAGTACATACTTTACTCCCCTGTCAGGCGCGCGGGCCGCCCGAGAGCCCGAAGCGGCACCACAGGGTCTTTTCGCTTCCGCTTCCACCACCGCACGCCCGCTCAATCCAAGCCTCCACCGCCGCACGCACCCTCGCTCCAAGCCTCCAGCACGCGCCCGCGCTCCACTTGGCTCTCCTTCTGTCTCAGCGTCTGTTCGCGCCCTCTTCCCAAAGCAGCCGTTCCTCGCACATCACCCTGTCCTGCGCACTTCCCTCCCGATCCTGATGACATAGCGCCGCCTCCTGTTCGCGCAACGCCTCCCAAGCTGCAATCTGCGCACGATCCCCAACCGCCCCAAGTGTACCACCCTTCGCCGTCATGTCTCTCGCTGCCGGCCCTGGCAGAGGGCGCGTCGCCGGCGGTCAGACACCTGCCGAGCTCAAGCTTGTCGTGGACAGACACGTCGCCTACGTGCAGAAGTTGGATACCGTACGCTTCTTTCCATCAACTGGATCGAACGGGCTCGGGCTGACGCCTTCACTAGCGTCGCGATGAGCTCGAGTACCACCTCACCGAACACCTGCGCGTCAGTGGCGTCTACTGGGGCCTGGTCGCGCTGCACCTCATGAAGCATCCCGATGCCTTGCCCAGCCAAGGCGTGCTTGACTTCGCCCTCAGCTGCCTGCGCGACAATGGCGGATTCGGCGCCGCGCCAGGCCATGATGCGCACATGCTGTACACCATCTCCGCGGTGCAGATTCTGGCCATGACGGACAACTTCGCCGAGCTGGAGAAGAGAGTGCCAGGCGGGAAGAAGAAGATCGCAGGATTCATCGCGGGCTTGCAGCGACCGAACGGTACCTTTGCCGGAGACGAGTGGGGCGAGACGGACACGCGATTCCTCTACGGCGCCTTCAACTCTCTGTCGCTGCTGGGCTACATGCCTCATCAGCGGCCCTCGGAGGCCCCGATGATTGACCTGCCTGCCGCCATCGCCCACATCCGGGCCTGCCAAAACTTCGACGGTGGCTTTGGCACTTCGCCCGGCGCCGAGTCCCATTCTGGTCAGGTCTTTGTCTGCACCGCTGCACTTACCATCGCTGGTGAGCTCGACTCTTTTCTGGGCGAGGATGGCAAAGACAGGCTAGGTGCGTGGCTGAGTGAGCGTCAGCAGGCCAGCGGCGGGCTGAACGGCCGGCCTGAGAAGCTGGTAGACGTCTGCTATAGCTGGTGGGTGATGAGCAGCATGGCGATGATCGACCGTCTGCACTGGATTGACTCCGCGAAACTGACAAAGTTTATACTGGAATGTCAGGATCCTGACGAGGGTGGAATCTCGGACAGACCAGGTGACATGGTGGACGTCTTTCATCTGTGTTTTGGCATTGCCGGTTTGAGCTTACTTGGTCATCCGGACTTGATTGAAGTCGATCCTGCATAGTAAGTCCCTTGCCTTCCCGTATCTGTAGAATCTTCTTTCTGACAGAATCAAGCTGCATGCCTAGGCATATCACTAGCAAACTTGTCGGCCGATAATCACAGCGGTGCTTTTAGTGATGTTGCAAGTCTTACTGCGGTTGTTGTTCGATCCATAAAATCCCCCTTCAGTCCAATTGACACGCCCTCGACATCTCTTGCAATCTAATAACCCGAGCTGAGCACATCAATGATGCGGGGCTACAATGCAAGAGGATAGCGAATCTAGGTGGGCACGCAGCTCAACATCCCGGCGTTTTGTTTTCAAAAGGCACTGGGACGCTGTACCCACCACAACCATTCTTCTGATCATAGACTTGCGCTGACGGCACCAGGCCACGATGCGAGACCTGCTTGTTGGTCTGTACGGAGCTCAGGTTTTGGCTTTGTGAGCTTCACTTACCGCATCGCGTCAGTGCTCACTGGGTGGAATGGGCCAGCATTGGAGGAAGCTGCCACTTGCATACCAAGATAGCACGATTAATGAGAGTCATCCAACATTACTCTCCATTCCCCTGGTCGATATCGCGGTTGAGTAGACACTCACGCGCCTTGTACTTGTGCACGTGACCGCGTGCTTAGCGCGACATTGCGGGCCAAAGCGCCAGCACGAAACGGAAAGAACCTCACCTCACCAGCAGTGCGAGCAGCAAGAGCAGCCAGGGAGAGACACGACAGACCGAGCATCCTCTGCATCATCGCCGCTTCCTCGACCAACCTAATGCACGGCATCAGCCCATCCGCCTTCCACCACCGCTCGTCCCTCTTCACCACCCTCCAACCGACGACGCCGACTGTTGGCAGGCGTCGTGCGGCCTGGTCCGCCCCCGGCGGCGACCATTGACCTCGACCTCGCGCACTGCTCCTCACTTCACCCCGCCAGACACACACATCTCCTTCTCAGAGCTCCCCCTCGCCTCGCCCTCGTCACTCCTTGTACCCGTACACGTTCGTCACTCCTTACTCGCTTGCCTCCTGTCCTCGCTCACCACTCTCAGCAGGGCTCGCCTGCAGCAGGCTGCTTCCACCACCAGCAGGCCTCTACCAGTCACTCCTTTCGTGCACCCCGCCAAAGCGAAGCATTCGGGCCAAGGCAGCATCGACAGGCGTCTTTCACCCCGGCAGCTTCACCGACCATGAGCCTCGCACCAGCGGCCGGCGGAACCGGCATTCCGCTCCATTGCAACATCTGTCCCAGAAAGCCGTTCTTCAGCGATACGAGCCATCTACTCACCCATGTAGCCAGCAAGCAGCATCTCAGCAACTACTTCAAGTTGAAGGTCAAAGTCAGCACCGACCCTGCTGCCCAACGGGATGTCGACGACTACGATAGGTGGTACGAAGAGTGGAATTTGGACGACTTGATGCGTGAGCGCATGAGCCAGAAAGAGAAGAGAGGGAGAAACGGCGGCGGCAGCGGCGGAAACCGTCGAACTCCCGGAGGTCCGTGCAGTCACCCCACCGCAGTAAGTGAATCTCACTGACGAATCTTGGCATTAGCACCGGCACCCAAAGGCATGTCGTCCTCGCGCAGCGGCTCTGTCCCGATGTCCATGCCTGTCCCTCGCCGAGAAGCTAGCTTGCGAAACAATCTCCTGGATCCTCAACTTGGTCTCAAGATCAAGACCGAGCCCAACTCGAGACCATCCACTCCAGGCCTGTTGCCTTTCTACGAGCCTATGGACGCTCACGGCGGCTACGTGCCGACAATGCATGGCTGGGGCCAGATGCCTTACGGCCCTTCTCCCTCTCAAGTCGACACCTCCAACAGCTACGCCTCCGACGCCGACGACGACGACGATGACGACGATGATGCTTCCTCCCGTGGCTACCTGCCTACCCGTAGGCCTCGCCGCCGCAAGGTGAGCAACGGCAATCATTCGTGGCCAGGCTCCATGGCAGGTTCCATGAATGGCTCGGGTTACATGGGAGATGACCAGGATCCTATTGACGTACCCAACGACATGGCTAGGCTCAAGGGTGACATCTGGCCTGGCATGGACATTTTTGACTCGGCGACTCCTGAGATGCGTCGCAAGCGCAACCAAAAGAAGGCCACTTCGGTCATTGTACAACTGCAGGCAACTAGTGAGACAGTCACGCCAACTGAATTGATCTTCGACAACGCTGGTCAATTCAAGAAAGAGCGTGTGATCTCGGGAGAGCCTAACTCGGCGGACAGCCCTCTCAGAGGTGAAACGACACCCGAGCCCAACGAGCCTCTTGTCAAGAAGAGGGCGACCACTCGTCGCCGCCCACGGGTGGCCCTGGCTGATAAAGATCCCAATGGAGGCCGCACCCTGCGCAGCAGCCGTCGCACAGGCTCACACCATCCTCCTTTTGGCAAGAACCGGGCGCAATATGTTGACGGCAGTGATGATTTTGACGATGACGACGGCTTGACCTACGGACAGCGCCGCCCGATGCAGCGTCGATCGGGCCTTAGCATCCACCGTGACAACACCGGCCCAGACATCACGTTCGACCGCCCTTCGAGGATGAACTACTTGACGTCCAGCTTTCCTGAGCCCTTTCCAAGCTCTCAGCCTGTTGCTCGGACTGCGCGTCAAGGATACGGTCACCCGAGCGACCAAGGTGTCTATTACCAGCAGCTTCCGCAACCTTACAGTCACCAAGCCAGACCTTCCTCCACGGGTTTCAGAGCGGCGGAGCCTCAGCCGGTTCCCGCAAGAGACTTGTCGGCTTTTGGTGCGCTCACAAACCAGTCCATCTTCCAGACAAGCCACGACTTCAGCGCCCCGATCGCTGTGAACAATACATTCTCAGGGCTCCAGCAGTTCGGGAACACTGGAAACATGGGCGCCGCCGCACAGCCGTTTGCGCCCGACGTCGGTCTGCAGATGCACAACTGGGACGTCTTTGGTCTCGGCAATGATACGAGCTTTGGGACTCTCGATCTCAACTTTGGCAATTCCAACGACACCAACGGGGCCAATCCGCTCTTTTTTGAGACTACCGCAGGCATTACCGGCGAAGATGACGAGGGCACCATCTCTGCTCCGGCGAGCGAGCATTCAGCAAAGTGACTTCGTTGATGATAATGTCTGAAAACGACAATCCTGCGGGACCACACTCGAACTCGTCGCCAACGCTAGCTGTTGAATCAAACTGCGTACACCGGAACAACTGAAGCACGTGCTCCTGCTGCTGAATGGTGCCAACATCGCTTTTGCCCGATCGCATACATCGCATGATATGGCTGCTTCTTTGTGCATTTGCAACACCGCACAGCAAAACAACGACATGTGTACATTGAGACGAGTACGGACACGACGCGCTTGACGGGTAATGTTGTTAGGATGTGTAGCTGAGACATCGGATGCGGAAGAGGAAGCGATTGCGAAAGGCCGTGTGCCGAACGTTGGTTGTAATGCCCATTCCGATTCCTTCAGCTCATCGACGCCGTGGGAGGGCGAGTAAGGTAGCTTAGCTTGTACGAGGTAGCTTGACTGTAAACTATCGAGAGAACACTTCGACTTCCAATCCGTGGACACCTTCCTACGTCTTCAGATCTCGGACCCTCAGCAACGACTGGCTCAGCACATAGGAGGAGTATGTGGGTGCTACTCAGTCCGAACATTAGGCATGAGGTGAGGCCGCAGGACGCCAGGACGCAGGGGCCCATGCAACGGCGCCCAATCAAAACGGTGTTGTTTGCAGTCGGCAAGGGTAGCGCGCGCTTCAGGGCACAGCCAGAGTTGAGCCAGCGGCGGCCCGTCACGTCACCCTCTCTGGCTGGTGGTGGAGGGGCTGATGGTGGGGCGCGGGTCAAATTTGCGAGATCGGCAGCGCGAGTGACGGCGGGCATACCATTGTCAGGCATCCTCTGTGAATTATATTGTTATCCCTCCGCCGCCCACCCGCCTCACCCCACCACCACCACCACCACCACCACCCCCCTCCGCACCGCGACAATGGCCTCCGAAGCGCCCCAGAAGATCGCCATCCTGTCGGTCTACAACAAGACCGGCCTGCTCGACCTCGCCAAGGGCCTCGTCAAGCAGAACGTGCGCCTGCTCGCGTCCGGCGGCACCTCCAAGCTGATCAAGGAGGCCGGCTTCCCCGTTGAGTATGTCTGCTGCGCCGCCTGACCCGCCTCGGTTCATCCATCCCATCTGCCACAGAGCCCCGTCTGACTGCGCCGCCCAGGGATGTCTCTGCCATCACCAAGGCCCCGGAGATGCTCTCCGGCCGCGTCAAGACCCTCCACCCCGCCGTCCACGCCGGTATACTCGCTCGCGACCTGGCCTCGGACGAGAAGGACCTCGCCGACCAGAACATCTCCAAGGTCGACTACGTCATCTGCAACCTGTACCCCTTCAAGGACACCATCGCCAAGGTCAACGTGACCATCCCCGAGGCCGTCGAGGAGATCGACATTGGCGGCGTGACTCTGCTCCGCGCCGCGGCCAAGAACCACAGCCGTGTCACCATCCTCAGCGACCCCGAGGACTACCACGAGTTCCTCAAGGAGCTGGAGAAGGGCGAGGTCACGGAGAAGAGCAGGCAACACTACGCCCTCAAGGCCTTCACCCACACCGCCGACTATGACTCCGCCATCTCTGAGTTCTTCCGCAGGAAGTACGCCGGCGAGGGCGAGCAGCAGCTCACCCTCCGCTACGGCGCCAACCCCCACCAGAAGCCCGCCTCCGCCTACGTGACCGAGGGCAAGCTGCCGTTCAAGGCCCTCGCGGGCTCGCCCGGCTACATCAACCTGCTGGACGCCCTCAACGCCTGGCAGCTCGTCAAGGAGCTCGATGCCGCCCTCGACTACCCGGCCGCCGCCTCCTTCAAGCACGTCTCGCCCGCCGGCGCCGCCATCGGCGTCCCGCTCACCTCTGACGAGCGCAAGGTCTACATGGTCGACGACATCGCCGGCATCGAGAACTCCGGCCTGGCGCAGGCCTACGCGCGTGCCCGTGGCGCGGACCGCATGAGCAGCTTCGGCGACGTGATCGCCCTCTCCCGCGAGGTCGACCAGGCCACCGCCAAGATCATCTCGCGCGAGGTCAGCGACGGCGTCGTCGCGCCCGGCTACACCAAGGAGGCCCTCGAGCTCCTCACCAAGAAGAAGGGCGGCAAGTACCTCGTGCTCCAGATGGACGCCGACTACGTGCCGCCTCCCCAGGAGACCCGCACGCTGTTCGGCGTCAACCTCACCCAGCACCGCAACGACGCCGCCATCTCGCCCCAGAACACCTTCAACTCCATCGTCGTGCCCAAGGACTCGGCGCCGCTCCCGGAGTCCGCCCAGCGCGACCTCACCGTCGCCACCATCGCGCTCAAGTTCACCCAGTCCAACAGCGTCTGCTACGCGCTCAACGGCCAGGTCATCGGCCTCGGCGCCGGCCAGCAGAGCCGCATCCACTGCACGCGCCTCGCCGGCGACAAGGCCGACAACTGGTGGATGCGCTTCCACGAGCGCGCGCTCAACATCAAGTGGAAGCAGGGCACCAAGCGGCCGGAGAAGAGCAACGCGATCGACATGCTGTGCGCGGGCCTGACGCCCGAGAACGAGCTCGAGAGGGCCGACTACGAGCGCGTCTTCGACGAGGTCCCGGCCCCCTTCACCGCCGACGAGCGCAAGGCCTGGCTCGCCAAGCTCGGCGAGGTCGCCGTCAGCTCCGACGCTTTCTTCCCTTTCACCGACAACGTCTTCCGCGCCTCCCGCTCCGGCGTCAAGTACATCGCCGCCCCGCTCGGCAGCCAGAACGACCAGGCTTGCTTCGAGGTCGCCGAGAAGCTCGGCATCACTTACGTCGAGCAGCACCTGCGGCTGTTCCACCACTAGAGAGATGGTCCGGTTTGGGGACGACGAAGACAAAAAGCGGTTGGGATGAACGTAGAAAAAAGCGCATACGAAACATGAATTGAGGGCCCGGATGACTTGGGTTAGTTAGATCACGGATGATGATACCTGTTTTTAGCAACGACACGTCAAGAATAGCCGCCGAGGAAGAAGTGCGCGCGGGCGGTGAAGCTACGAAAATGGACAAGGACCTTTCAACGAGAGCGCTTCGCGCTTCGCCTTTCCCCGTGTTGTCGTCCTTTGTGTTTTTATCATTTTGCAAGTATCTGCATGTTGGTATCGTCTATGCTCTCGGCTGCCAGGCAGGCTCTCTCGTATCTCCGCGGCGCGAAAGGCATCGCATCACGTCTCTCTCGACCCACGTCCCTCACAGGCAACCCCTCGCAGGCTTTCAAAGGTCAAACAGCTTCCTCAGCTCCGCCATCGTCTCCTCCGGGCTGGCCACGCTGTGGCCGACGGTGCGCGGGTCCTCGTAGATCTCGTGGTCGTTGCCGCCCTTGTACGTCTTGTCGCCGAAGAAGTGGATCGTGCTGTACTCGATGCCGCTCAGCGCCTTCTCGGCCTCGACGTGCTGCAGGCAGTACGTCTTGTCCCAGCCGCTGGGGAAGACGTCGAAGGAGATTTGCCCGCCGATGGAGTATCTTGGAAAGACGATCGTCAGCGCGTATGTTTTGTGGTGGGGTGCTCAGAGCAGGAACGTACGTGAGACCCAAGTCGGGGAACTGCTCCTTGATGGCCTGCACGAACTTCTCGCGCACCTTGTGCTGCAGGTCGAAGCTCTCGTAGTCGTTGCGCTCCTGCACGGAGGCGTTGCGGCCGATCGGGCTGACGTTGATCATGCCGTTGCGGAACTCGACGAAGGTGCCGCGCTTGACGGGGATGTCGAGGTCGGCGACGTAGTGCAGGATGAAGCGCACCAGCTGCTTGTAGCGCTCCTCGCCCAGCCACTTGATGAAGCTGTGGCTCGCCAGCGGCGTCCCCATCCGGATCGCCGTCAGCCCGTTCTCCGCGAAGCAGTAGTCGAAGAGGGTCGTGACCGGGATGCTGGCCGTGCCCAGCTGCTCCTGCTGCTTGGCGAGGTCGGAGCCGCCGACGAAGCCGATCGCGACCTTGTGGCGGAGCGCGGAGAGGAGCTGCAGCATCTCCGGCGAGACGGTCTAGAGGAGGCACATTTGTGTTAGGGATGATTCTTCGCGTGGCCTGCGGGCCGCCGGACGGGTGTGCTAGGTGGTTCGGAGGCTCACTCGTCTCGCGGGCGTGAGGGTGCCGTCGACGTCGAAGAGGCAGATGGTGTTCTTGATCGGACGCTCGGCGAGCGAGGGAATGACGCTCGCGGCGGGAGCGGTGGAGGCCATCGTGAACGGTATTGTGTGTTTTTGGTGCGGCGGGGGTGTACGATAGGCTGGTCGCCCTGGAGGTTCGCGCGGGCGGTGAGGACGGAAGCGAGAGCGTCGTACGTCGGGGCGGTCGGCGGGAGGAGGTCAGACGTCGGAGGTTGCGAGTGAGGTGAGGTGCAAGGGCTGTGTATGGTACCACGGACAGACGTTGATGTTTCTCAAGGGCTCCGGCGTCGCACAAACATTGGAACACATCTCCTCCCGCATTGGGCAGCGCCAGGGTCTGGTCCGCGTCGCTCGCCCCCACCATCGCTGCGATGCCCCACCATCCCGCAGCCAGACTTCGCGAGCCGTGAAGAACGTGCACGCACGAGTGGCACACCACAATCCTGGTGGTCAACAGTAGAGTCACCACGCCTGGAAAGGCCCTCTTCGTACTCGAACACTTTTCATTGCCATACTCCATCTATGTAAGAAGACCACGCTATGCAGCCACCCACGCTGCCCGTATAGACGCCTGCCATTCCTAACACGTCTCGTCGTTCGCTTGGCCGTAGAAAGAAAAAGCTCATGCATTACCTTTGTTTGAAAGACTCGCTCAAGCGTTCTGGGGCTCGGTTGTGGTGCCGGCTTCAATGGTGGCCCTGCGATTATGGTCAGCATAGATAACATTGCGAATGCAACAGACTTCAAGGCAACATACCATCCAATGAGACGCCAGTGCTTCTCGATTCTTCGGCTCATCGCGACCTTCTCGCCAATCTCCGTGCAGGCCGGGCTGGTGAGCTGCAGCTTGGCGGCGTCGTGCTTGACGGCGACGACCTTCGCGCCGGTGGCGGTGGAACCAATGTTGACCATGAGCACCTCGTTCTTCGCGAGCTTGGCAACCTTGGCCTGCTTGCCGTCCGCAGTCTTGACACCAAGCAATCTCCTGAGCAGGAAGTAGTTGACTTCGATCTCGGTGTAGATCTTGGGAAGCTTGCCCTTAAGACCGAGTACGAAACCAACGAGACGGTCGGCGCGGCAGAGCGTGGGGTCGATGCGGGTACCGACACCAATGAGACCACCGGGGACGGCGAACTTGAGGCTGTTGTTTTCGGCGAAGAGGGAGACGACGCGGGAAAAGATGGGCTTGCACTGAATCTGGCCCTTGTCGTCCTTGCTGACAATACCGGGGCGGATTTCGATCTCGTCGCCGAGCTTCAGGATACCAGTGAGGATGGAGCCACCGGCAACACCGCCCTGGAGCTCGTCGATCTCGGAGCCGGGCTTGTTGACGTCGAAAGAACGGATGACAATGAGGTGGGGGTCGTCCTGGAAGTTGCGCATGGGCACGGGGATCTTGGTGACGAGGGCCTCGTTGATCGCATCGATGTTGAACTTGAGCTGGGCAGAGATGGGAATGACGGGCGAGTCGTCGGCCACGGTGCCGCGGATGAACTTCTTGATCGAATCGTAGTGAGCGGCGGCGGCCTCCTCGCGCATAAGATCGACCTTGTTCTGGAGAATGATGATGTGGCTGAGCTTCATGATCTCGATGGCTGCAAGATGCTCGGAAGTCTGGGGCTGAGGGCAGGATTCGTTGCCGGCAATCAGGAGAAGAGCGGCGTCCATGACCGCGGCGCCTGAAAGCATAGTGCTCATGAGAATATCGTGGCCGGGGCAATCGACGAAACTGCAGGCTGTTAGCTCCATCCGCGCATTCAATCCTCGCCGGTGTACTCACGAAACGTGTCTCACGAGTCTGTATGTGCCCTGGCAACCCTCGCGCTCGCAGGGAGGGTCGACCTCCTTCTCACTCTTGTAACTCCTGTAGCATGTCGGGCGCGGGCACTCGGCATTGTCGCACTTGTAGACCTTCGCGTTCGCGTAACCCAGCTTGATGGTAATGTTCCTCTCCAACTCGTTCTTGAAACGCACAGTCTGCACGCCCGAAATCGCCTTCACAACCGTACTCTTTCCGTGAGCGACGTGCCCAATGGTGCCGATGTTGATGGTCGCCTGCCTCGCGATAATCTCCGGGGAAAGCGGTGTGAGCTTGGAAACATCCAGATCCTTGGGCTCGGGCTGCTCGGGCAGCTCTGGTCTTGATGCGTGCGCAGCATCTGAGCGAAGAGTCTTCTTGAGCGCCGACCTGGGTGCGGGCGCAGCGCCCTTCTGCCTCTCGCCGCCCTCCTCGTTGCCCTGAGCCTCAGCGGCGGCGTCCTGTGCCTGCAGCACCGGGGACTGGGGAGGGGAGTCCTCCTCAGACGGAGGATATTCGCCGTTTGTCGCCATGTTTGCGGTGATGTGGTGTTTGTGTGAGGTGGTTGGTTGCGCCGGATTCGGTTCGAAGATTCGTGCGCTTCGTGACCGGGTGCGGGATCAGAAGGCGGCGGTGAAATTTGTGGGTCTCGAGGAAATGCGTGTCCGGATTTCCTTCTGCGCCTATTTCGCGAGGGCTGTGTAGAAAGCAGGGGCAGCGCGTGGCGACGTGACTCAACCTATGGCCGTGGACGTGCTTGTTCGTAAAATGGCGAAGCGTATCCCAAGCGTGACTGTTCGGCGGAAAATCCTGCCAAGAATGGAGGGGAACGTCAACTTGGAAGTCGAGGGATTCGCCGCAGCCATCTCTCAGAATTGTTGGTGTACCTACAGATTGAGAACACTTGGACCAGGAAAGGGACCATCGATCTCAAGCGTCACTTATACCACGAATCTTGCATCTGGCCACATACCAGGTGCATAGCATTTTCGAGACGGGCAGTGCTGTCCCATCGTCTGACTCGACAAAGCTTTTGGCTTCACGTTTCGCGAGCTCAACGAGCCTCCAACTTTGTATATGCCAGTATCGCGCAGCAGATTCGGGCCCATGACAAGTACGAATTGTGGTCTTCGAACCGATAATATCCATTCGATTTGCAATTAATAAAGGAACAACGAGAAGCTGCTTTGTAACCCTCACCCAATATCCCATGAGATCAGGCATAACCCATTCCCTCGAAAGTTGATGTTCCATCAGGCTTACTCGAGGGTAACTATCAGAGCTAGGAGGAACGTAACACCACTATGTAATCCAGCCATGGTATCTCTGACCCCAACCTTCAACGCCTGTACTCTTCCAATCAAGACCATTGCATCTAGCTAATTGCGTGCGCAAAGACCTTGCTTGCCAGCTCGGAGAGCAATCTCATCTTCTCAGGTTGCTCAAGCTCCTGGTACACAGAGTAAACGCTCTTCCCCTTTTTGTCTCGAATGGCACCAAGTCTGTTTCCTGCCACGGCACCTGCCACCGCACCCGGCATGTTTGCGACAATGAAACCCATGGCGCCTCCGCTCACGCCGCCTACAATCGACCAGAAAGTCTTGGTAGGGCTGTTGTTGTCTCCTTCAGCCATGCCCTCGTCCCTCATCATCTCTTCGAACACGCTTCCAAACTGCTCGTTGGAGTATTGGTTTGCATCTGCCTCCGTCTTCGCTGTACCTCCAAAACCAAACGCAGACCATGGGAAGCCACCAGGCATTCCACTGCCAGGCTCCGGCCTAGGTACCTCCTCATCGGCAGAAGTGTCGTCCGCTCCTGCGCTGGGTCCACCAAATCCAAATCCGTGGAACTGGTTACGAGCGGCGTCATACTCCCGGCGTCTCGTGGTTTCAGAGAGTGTGTAGTAGGCGTCGTTGATCTGCTGGAACTTCTTGGTACGCTGAGCGCGGTCAGGCGCATCGGCGGGCACGCGATCGGGGTGGTGTTTCAGCGCCGCTTTTTTATATGCATTGCGGATTTGCTCTTGTGTCGCCTTCGAGTCGACGCCGAGGGCGGCGTAGTAATCTACAGGAGGCGCTGGGTCCGTGGGTTAGCCATAGTATACGTTTAAATTGATCTGACGCTGGTGCCTTACCTGACATGGTGGGCTGTCAACGGCGCGCAGCCAAAAGCTACAGCTCTGGAAGAGCAGAAGTAACAAGTTCGTGCAAGGGCTGGTAAGGTGTCAATATGAAGTTGAAAGCGGCGATCTTTCGAGGACTAGGTTTTGCGATAGCAGGCGGCAGGAAAATGCGCGACAACATCGAGCGCAAGTATCTGAAGGCTGTTCCTGGCGCAGGTAGTTTGGGCTACGTCATCGCATCGTGGGCGTCACGGTGGCCGCTCCACGCCAGCATGCGGACCTTGCCGCACGCGTGTAGAGGCACGTCTAGACTTCAGCTCCTATTTGATACTCTACAGAATCGAAATTTGATGGTGAACAAATCTTCATTAGACCTGCTTTGTGGTAACATTTCATCAGTATATCTTCCCCAAGATCTTCCATTGGGCCTCGCCCTCATCCTAGGCATTGGCGCAAATGCAATGCATCAGCTTCAACTGTGATGCGAATCTGTACTACGATTGGACATTCTTGTCGCCTTTCTGATCGGTAGCCTCATGCTTCTTTGGTCACAGCTCGCTTAGCCGTCTCGGTTCATGTTGGTGGCGCTCTCTTCGACCATTGACTGGTATGTGAAACGCCTCGTTCTTTCCAGCTGAATGATCGCCAAGAACAAATGGGTGACACAACATATTCACTCCGAGTCTACCACGGCAGGGGCAAGATGGACTATGGCTTCGGACGTCTACCAGTCTGCGTGAGAGGTCATCACTGCAAGCAATGCATTTGTACAATCCTCGTGTACACTACATCGCCTTAGAACGCCCCTTTGCGTCTCATCGCAACGCCCGTCGAAATCATCATGTTAGATCTCGACCTGGAAGCTCTACATATTTTGCGATCTAGACAATTCCCCTGATGCATCCGTTGCAGCACGGTTGACCGGCATGGAGGCTGTGCTGTTACTGTGCACACCCTCTCACGCTTTCTGGCTGCTCTCAACCTACGAAACGTCGTTCACTCTACCCCTTTCAAACAAAAGACAGCACAAGCCATGCTAAGGCGACGCCGTCTCTCTTTTACAGACTATCATTGGCCAAGGCAGTAGGACGGAGATTCCAACCAACACCACTCAAGGCTCCGCATACCCAATCAACATTGGGAGCATCGGGTGAACAGAGCCGATCGCCTGAGATGCCCGGCACCATCTCAAATGAGGAGTGGTCTGTATATAAGTATTTACGGCTTCTATCAGACTTCCTTCCTCATATTCCTATTCACAACGAGTCTCCTACCCTTACAAGCGAAACAACAACTTCTCGATTGACTTCATCATCGACGATGAAGATCCTCATGCTCTCCCTTGTGCTTGGACTCCTGAGCTTCGCGACAGCTCTTCCAACGGAGCCCGATTTGCCAAAAGACATCGATCTCCCGGGATTCGCCGAGTCTCTGGGCTTCGACAGCATCGAGCAAATTGAACAAGCTCTGTCAGCTGTCGACGACGATGGCAAACCCGAAACCCGCTTCCTCGATACAAGAGCCGCCGGCCAATGTACTCTACGAAGAATCAAAGAAGTGATGTTCGACTTCAGTAAGCCAATTGCAGGCACAAGAATCTCACGACATCACTCTCACACCTCGCAGGCATCACCCAATTCGAAAACGAACGCAACGCTCACGGCGGCAAAGACGAGCCGAAGTGCCTGAACTGGTCCTCCGACAACTGCAGCCTCATCTGGGACCGCCCGGCGGGCTTCAACTTCGTCCCCGCCTGCCACCGCCACGACTTCGGCACCCGCAACTTCAAGCGCAAGGGGCAGTGGAACATCGTCAACAAGGTCCGCACTGACATGAATTTCCACGAGGACATGTTGCTCGAGTGCGCCAAGTACAAGGGCTGGAAGAACGTTCTGAAGAAGGCCGCTTGCGTCTTCTTGGCTAACCAGTACGCGGATGCTGTGTCGAAGATCCCGCTTTTCGTGTAGGGGCGATTATCGATGGACAGCGCCGATTGCGCGTGCATCGAGACGCTAGTTTGGTATTGGTTTGTCGCAGGTTCTGATGACCTCTTGATTTCAGTCACTCCTTTGGCCACAGTCAGGCGCAATTGATGTTTTTTGTGATTGTTACAGCACGGGATGAATTCACGCGAAAACGCAGAGCCGGCGTGGACGAAGAGCAGAACTTACAGGTTGGATGAGACACTTGCTGGAAATCGCCAGTGTGCTCTCCATCACAATTCCATTTCATTTGGTCCTCAAAGATTCAACCAAATCTACTGGACACTACTTCAAAATCTCAGTCAACACTGATGTTGATGATCTTGATGTCATCGACTGGCTTCTCCTTGTACACCCTCGCATTCTCAATCATATGCACCACATCCATACCCTTCACACACCGCCCGAATATCGTGTGCTTGTCGTCCAGCCAAGGCGTCTTCTCTGTCGTAATGAAGAACTGACTCGCGTTCGTCCCCGGTCCCGCGTTCGCCATCGAAAGAGTGTACGGCTTGTCGTGCCTCAACGCAGGGGTGAATTCGTCCTCGAACTCCTTGCCCCAGATGCTCTCTCCGCCGGTGCCGTCGCCCAGGGGATCGCCGGTTTGGATCATGAATTTCCGAATGATGCGGTGGAAGATGATACCGTTGTAGTAGTCGTTCTTAGCATGTTGGGTAAAATTCTCAACAGCCTTCGGGGCGTGCTGAGGGAACATGCGGACTTGGATATCGCCCATGGTCGTGTGTATCGTCGCCGAGGAGGACATCCGAGCTTCCGTTGCAGCCTTCTCTTCGGCCTGCTTTTGCGCGATCAGATTCTTCGGCTTCTCATTGTGGATGTCACGATCGGATTTGGGCGCATCGTTGTCGTTCGTGAACATGAAGAAGCGTGGCCTGTTGGCGGCTGTGGTGGTAAGCATACAGTCACGGGCTTCAGCCTCCTGAAGTAGAGGATTTTCGGAGGCTGCCATCTGCACGGTGACGACTCCCTTCTTGTCCGGCTGACCCTGGTAGAGAGTCAGGTTGATGGGGCGGATCGTCTCGTAACGGCCGTAAATTTTGACCACACGATTTGAGAGCGTGTTGATGACTTTCGTGCCCAGTATGCTGCCGTACAGGATGAAGTTCCCACTTTCGTCGAAAATGACATTGGCTTTGTTGCGCAATGCTGGGTTCTCCAATTCACGTTCGACAGCCATCCGCCTACCGAACTCTACAGCCTCGATGGGCTCACTACTGAGCGTTCCAGCTTGCTGCATTTCGGTTACCGTCTGTATGCTTTCGTCGTAAGTACGATAAAGCTTGCCTGTTGCGAAGTCAAAGACTCTGACTTTGCGATCAGGGAAAGAGAAAGTAGCAAACTGGGTACCCGTTGGAGATACTGTGATGGCAGATGGTACAGACTTGGCTTTCTTGAACTCGAACAACGACGTAGAGCTCTTGATGTCGAATACATTATCGGGCTTCTCATAGGTACCCGAGGGCCGCCAATACTCGACCATGCCACCTTCGTCGGTGGAGATGACGCAGTCGAAAGCGTTGTTATAGACCATGAGATTCACAGGCTTACGGTGCAGACCACTAATGGTATGGAGAGGCGGTTGGATCTCACCTCTTCCATCGTACATCATGATGCGACCGTCGGTCTCGTTGGACACGGCGAGGGTGACATCCGACGAAGCGCTGCCATTGACAAAGCAGACACATTTGGGCGGTAGCTCTGGTTCCAGCATAGCCAGTAGGTCGAAGTTAACGACATCAAATATCTTGACGGTGCCATCTGCGCCTGCTGTCGCATATCCTCGTCCGTCGGCGCTCACAGATACGCTTTTGATCTCGCTGTTGTGTGCCTTGAACTCTTTCACGAACTCAATGCCTCCAGTGACCTTCTTCCAGAACTTGACAAAGCCATCCACCGAGCTGGTGATCAGAAAATCGGTGTGCGGTGTGAAGGTGCAAAATGAAAGGTGCTCCTTGTGCATCAACGACTTTGAGTACCGG
This sequence comes from Septoriella neoarundinis, assembly GCA_022813125.1. Lineage (NCBI taxonomy): Eukaryota > Fungi > Ascomycota > Dothideomycetes > Pleosporales > Phaeosphaeriaceae > Septoriella > Septoriella neoarundinis. The sequence goes on along the minus strand of JAKLND010000080.1, from coordinate 26,805 downwards.
ATCGCGGAGGGCAGCGCTGCGACGTATTGCTTTTCGTACGGCAGCTTTCGTCGTCGCTTTTTCTTGGGCACATCGGCAGCTGAGGGAAGGGCAGGACCGAAATCATCGTCACTTTCCGACTCGCTCTCATCGCCTTTCGCGCCGTCTGCAGCGGGCGCGGCGTCGACCTCGTCGTGGGTTCGTTTCGTCCCCTGCAGGGAATCAGTTGTGTCGTTGGAGGCCATGCCCATTCGCAACTGTCGGAGTGCGCTGATCGAGGCGATTGTGAATGTGAGATTGTAAAGTTGAGGGCTTGGGAAATGGCTGGACCAGGGACGCGCTGGAGCGAGTTGGGAGGGCCGTGCCGACAGGGCTGAAGGCGAGACGGCGCGGGCTTTGCGAATCTCGCCGACGTCACGGCAGCCAGAAAGTGCATGCATCGTCGAAAGAAGGCCGATGAGCAATTCTGATCAGGTCCGCGCTCAGCTACCGCCTTCGCCACCAGCGCCGGAGCGCCTCCTCGCCGGCTGTATACATCTGCCTTTGGCCCACCCTGGACTGCTAGTCCCTATACCACTAGTATCTTCCTTTCTTGGTGGCGAACTTCACACTCTCTCTCTCTCTCTCTCTGCGAATCGATTTCTTTTTGCGGACGAAGCACTGTTCGCATTCGAGACTTTTGATATCGATCCTTACTACGTCTAATCACCGATCGAGGCGATCTGCTACAATTTTATCTTACAGCTCACCAAGGGGACTCTCTGAACATCATCTTATTGTCTACGCGCCAAAGGAGCTCGACGGCGTGGACATCAATACCGCCATGCAAGCGGAACCCTCACGCCAGCCGGCTGCGCAGGCGCAATCCGCTCAAAGATCCAGGCCCCGTCGCCCAAAAGGCTCACGGCGAGGCAGAGGCGGCGCTGCCGCTTCCGAGTCCTTGAGTTTCAGGCCGGCCTCAGTCACACCTTCACCTCAGACTCCCGCGCCCGGACAAACATCAGCACCAACACTTACACCAACGAACCCGTCTGCGGACAATTCGAATCGAAATGGGTCGTCTCGGCGAGGCAGAGGGCGGGGCGGCCGCGGGAACCATGCTGATCGACGAACCGTCGATGGCAGACAGTTTGGCGGCCAGCTGACACAAACGGAACAGCATGCTGCGCAAAATCAGCTGCAAGCTGACGCGGCCGAATTTGTGCCTGGACAGCAGCTGTCGGCAAAGCCGAAGGCAAAGGTACCGCCAAAACCGCCTAGGCAGCAGAAACGACGACTGTCAAAATCGCAAGCACCCGACATTGCCACGCGAACTCACGAAGACATCGACAACGGTCACTACGAATGTCCGATCTGCACGAGCGAGGTCCAAAGGAACTCGAAAGTCTGGGCATGCCACACGTGCTGGACCGCTTTCCACTTGACTTGCATCAAGAAGTGGTCAGCGAACCAGGGCGCCACTGTTGCTCAGCCAAATTCCCAAGGCGACGTTCCGCCTCCTCGGCAATGGCGATGTCCAGGCTGCAACCTTCCCAAGGATGAGCTTCCGAAGCACTACACTTGTTGGTGCGAGAAGGAGTACGATCCGAAGTCGTTGACCGGCATTCCGCCCCATTCCTGCGGACAGACATGTGGTCGGCAGCGAGCAAGGAAATGCCCGCATCCGTGTCAGCTCACTTGTCATGCTGGGCCGTGTCCACCTTGCACTCACATGGGTCCGACCCAAATTTGTTTCTGCGGAAAACATGAAGTGACGAGGCGCTGCTCTGAGACAGACTACGACTCAGGCTGGAGTTGCGGAGAGCTGTGTGGGGAGCTGATGCCTTGCGGCGAGCATACATGTCCACGGCCCTGCCATGAGGGCTTCTGTGGGGCGTGCGAAGAACGCGTGCCCGCCAAGTGCTACTGTGGACAGGTCGAGAAGGAGCTGCTTTGTGCTGATCGTGGGGACGAGAAAGAGAGTCAACGATCGTACGTTGTTGCAGAAGGCGATCCTGCCCTCGAGATTTGGACAGGAATGTTCGAATGCGGTAACGCCTGCGAGCGGGAGTTTGACTGCGGCGTCCACAGATGTCAGAACGAGTGTCACAGCCAGGAGCTGCAAGCATCACATTGTCCGCGGTCACCTGATGTCGTGACACATTGCCCTTGCGGAAAGACGCCTCTCAACGAAATTTCCAACGTCACCAGGGATTCATGCCAAGATCCTATCCCGAGCTGCACGCAGCCCTGCGGCAAGGTGCTGCCTTGTGGCCATCAGTGCAACCAGATCTGCCATACTGGAGATTGCGGTGCTTGTAAGCAGAAGGTCACTATCAAGTGTAGGTGCGGCCGGACCGAATCAACGTCGCTTTGTCACCAAGGCAGAACCGAGCCTCCGCAGTGTATGCGAGTCTGCCGAACGCTGCTCAATTGTGGACGCCACGGCTGCGACGAGAGATGTTGCACCGGCGAGCGTAAAGCCGCCGAACGACAAAGCAGCAAGCGCAAACAGAGACCTTTGAATTCCGCACCGAGGCCAGTGGAGGATCTATTCGAGGCGGAACACATTTGCACCAGGCAGTGCGGCCGTCTTCTGAAGTGCGGTACGCACTTTTGCGAAGAGCTCTGCCACAAGGGTCCCTGCGGTACCTGTCGCGAGGCCGTTTTCGACGAGATCAGTTGTCGCTGCGGCCGTACCGTTCTTCACCCGCCGCTCCCCTGCGGTACCAAGCCTCCTCCATGCCGGTATCCCTGCGAGCGTGCAAAAGCTTGTGGCCACCCCCAGGTGCCGCATAATTGTCACCAAGACGACGAGGCCTGTCCCAAATGCCCCTTCCTTATGGAGAAGCGGTGCATGTGCGGAAAGAAGACCTTGAAGAATCAGCAGTGCTGGTTGCAAGACGTCCGCTGCGGCGAGATCTGTGGCCACAAACTTCGGTGCGGGTCGCATTACTGCCGCAAGCCCTGCCATAGGCCAGGAGAGTGCGAAGATGCCAACGGTCAGGCTTGCCAACAGCCTTGCGGCAAGCCGAAGAAGATGTGCGGTCATCCGGATGAGAACCAATGCCATGCTCCCTTTCCCTGCAAGGAAGATAGGCCATGCACGAGCAAGATTTTCATCACTTGCGAGTGCCAAGCTCAGAAGCAGGAAATGAAGTGCAATGCATCGAAGGACGGAGAAGGCAACAACGGGAAGAGTCTGGCCTGCAATGACGAATGCGCGCGGCTCGAGCGGAACAGGAAGCTTGCGCTCGCACTCAACATCGACAAGTCTTTGCATGGCGACGGTGGCGACCACATCCCGTACTCGACAGAAACGCTCAATCTGTTCGGCGAGAACGCCAAGTGGGCTCAGACGCAGGAGCGCGAGTTCCGTGTTTTCGCCATGTCAGATGATGAGAAGCGGCTTCGCTTCAAGCCGATGAAGGCGCGTGAGCGAGTCTTCATTCACCATCTAGCCGAGGACTTTGGAATGGATTCCGAAAGCATGGATCCGGAGCCGCATCGCCACGTCATGATCTGGAAGACGCCTCGCTTTGTCTCTGCGCCGAACAAGACGCTCGCTGAGTGTCTTCGCATCAGACAAGCGCAGAGGTCCGCCGCCGGCAGCGCGTACAACTCCGATGCCGAGGGAGCGAAGAAGGTCAAAGCGAGCAACGAGGCCTCCGAGCCCTTCAACAGCTTCGTCATCAGCAACCCTAGATTTGGCCTGACCGTCGAAGAGCTGCGTCCCGAGATCGCCGCTCTAGTCCCGTCGAGCTCGCCATTGACTTTCGACGTCGAGTTCTTGCCCAACGAGGAGGTCGTGCTCAAAGCCATGACTCGCACCCTCTCCGGCGATGACGTCCAGCAATACCTTCTTGGTCTGAAGGAGCCGCTCAAGGCAGCCATCTCCGGCAAGGGTTTCGGTAGTCTTCAGCTCTGCTGCACCGACAGCTCGCTGAATGTCCATCGACGTGAGGCTGAGGCTTCAGGCGGCGACGGCTGGTCCAGAGTTGCGGCAAAGAAGGCTGTTCCCAGGGCTCCGGTTGCCAACATTTCGAACGCTTCCGGCAGCAACTCCTTCGCTGCGTTGACGGGTGGGAAGGTCACTTTCGCCAAGAAGACGCCTGTAGTGAAGCCGAAGCCGAAGAAGGAGGCTGTTGTGGATGATTGGGAGGCTGCGGAGATCGCCGAGGAGGAGAAGGAGAAGGGTGCTCTCGACACTTCGAGCGGCGACGAGCAGGCTGCTCCAAAGCCAGCCGACATGGCTGATGCTGCTGGTGGCCAGGTCCAGACTGTCGAGGCAACGCCCTTCAGTGATCCTCCCATCGAACAGAATCATGGCTTGACTTTGCCTGCAGTGGTTCCTGAGACCGCTCAGGTGGTCGGGGAAGACGAACAGAGCACTGTTGATCAAACTCGATAGACAAAACAAAATGAGCATGTATAGTTAGCCTAACTCTCAGGCCAAGGTCTCGTCCCGAATAGACTTGGGTCAACTCGGGTATAAATTACGAAACGCCGGTTTGTGATGTGCAACAAAGTCAACCTGGCAATGAGGGAAAGTTGCCGTTCACGGCCATCAAGGTTTCGATTTACTCGCCGGGACGCTGCTCCTGCACGAGTGGACCCTTCCACGGTTCCACCTACCGTACGAAATAACACAGTACACCAAATTTGACACGTCGCCCCCATTCCGATTTCGATTATTGATCGACTTTCCTTTGATCAAGATCCAGATTTTGAAGCCGAGCCCGTGACGGACAGTGGCAATGGTACACTCCAGAAGTGGAGGGGTTTGTCGACTTGTGTACGAAACCATCTGGGCCCCGCGTTGCTGCTCGGTCAGATGTGGGGAAAGAGCACAACACAGTGACGCAACAAGAGAGGATTCCTCTGACAAATCTGCCATACAACCGAGAGCCAAAGTAGGGTAATGCAATTGTGAGTAATATATATGTACATGGATCTCGTTTCCCTCAAGCAAACAATTCACCCCACACATTCCATCAGCAATCTCAACCTTCACCAACAATTCCCCCAAAATGTCCACCAACTCCCTCAAACCCCTCGTCCTCCACGCCCACCACACGGGCCCCAACCCCTACAAAGTCGCCATCGCGCTCGAGAAGCTCGACCTAGCCTACACCGTCAAGCTCTGGGACTTCTCCTCGTCGAGCTCAGGCGTCAAGGGCGCCGAGTTCACGGCCATCAACCCCAACGGCCGCGTGCCCGCGCTCGAGGACCCCAACACCGGCGTCACGAGCTGGGAGAGCCTGGCCTGCATCAACTACCTGCTGCGCGTCTACGACCAGGGCGGCAAGCTGGGCCCCAGCAAGGCGTCCGGCGAGCAGGGCAAGGCCGACTTCGACGCCTGGACGAGCTTTTTGGTCTCCACCATGGGGCCCATGATGGGCCAGTGCAATTGGTTCAGGCACTATCACGAGAACAAGAACGACGATGCGTATAAGAGGTACGAGGCGCAGGCGCTCAGGTGCTTTGAGGTTTTGGAGGGGCAATTTAAGAAGCACGGCGGGCAGTGGGTGCTGGCTGGCGAGGGCCCGACGGCTGTCGACTATCACTTTGAGCCTTGGATGAGGCAGCACGAGTTCGCGGGGCTGAGTCTGGAGAAGTACCCGGGCGTCAAGGCGTGGTTCGCGAGGACGCAGGAGCTGCCGGAGGTCGTGAGAGCGTACAAGACGGTGAAGGGTGGAGAGCAGGCGTAAGTGGGGTTTGGTTTAGACAGTTTATGTTATATTCGCTGGGTCGCGTGAAATCAAGTCGAAAACAATATCGCTCTACTTCTGCATGAACTCGAGGCCCTTCGAGGCGAACTCCTTGACCACCACCTCGTAAACCTCCTCCGGGGTCTTGGTCGCGTCGACCTTGATCACGCGGCCCTCGTTGTTGAACATGTTCACGACGGGCATGCTGGTCTCGACGAACGTGACGAACCTCTTCTTGATACTCTCCTCGTTGTCGTCGCTCCTGCCGCTCGTCAGGCCCCTGTTCAGCAGCCTCGCGCGCATGGTCTCCTCCGGACAGTCGAAGAAGAGCGTGAACTTGCTGGGCACGACGACCTCCTCGAACTTGATCGCTTGATCCATCTTGCGCGGGAAGCCGTCGATGAGGAACTTGCGGTTGCCGTTCTCCTCGATCGTGGCCTTCATCGCGTTCTCCAGCAGCTGGATCGTGACCTCCATGGGCACGATCTTGCCCTCCTTGATGTACGTCTTGATCATCTCGCCGAACTCGCTGCCGGGGCGCTGCTGCTCCTCGCGCAGAAGATCGCCGGCGGACAGATGCTTGAAGCCGTAGTCACGGACGAGATTGGCGCACTGGGTGCCCTTGCCGGCGCCGGGGCCGCCGAGGACGAAGATGACGAGGGCCTGGTCCTTGTCGGTGCCGGGGGCGAACAGCGGCTTCAGGCGCTTTGGCGCCACAAGGGCGGGGTTGTCCAGGTTCACGGTAGGGCCAGACATTGCGGAGTCTTGTGGTGTCTAGCGGCGAGAGAGGGTCTGGTCGCTGGCGGTGTTTCTAGGCCACTGCTCTTTGGACGAGGGCGCGTGGTCGGGGATGGGCTGGTGGCCGCCGGGTCTGCCTTGGCCGTCGCGGGTCTTGACGATGTAATAGAAGCAGCCGCTGCCGATGAGGAAGATGGCGACGAGAGGGAAGACCGGGAGCTGGCTGTTGGTCGCGCGGGAGCGAGGAACGGGCGGGGCGCGGTGGTTGCTGGAGACTTTTGTAGTCTTCGCCGGGTCCTGCGACAGAGGGCGCGAGGTGGTGAGGCGGCGGGGGTGGATGGGATTGACGGCGACGCGGGCGGAGCGCAGGGCGGTGGTGAGGGTGGATTGAGTGAAGGACATGGCAGGGGAGCGGCGGTGGGGGGGTTGGACACGGACGGCGACTCGACAACAATTGCTTCTGGCCACGGCGGCTCTTCAGCGGGGAGCTGCATCACGCCCGCAGCCAGCAGGAGCCGGGCGTCGGGGTTTGCAGGGGTGCGCGCGCGCCCTGGCTCCGCTGTATTTGATTGATGCATTTGACGGCTTTGATTGACGGGCTGCATCTTGCCGCTGACGATTTGACGGACAATCCCATCGAATTGATGAAGAATTGATGGAGAATTGATGAAGAAAGAGCTTGGCACCACACACTGCATACCCTAATCACCGCTGCAGCGCGGCGCCCCTCTCCCTCATCAGCAGCTGCCTCGCCGACGAGAAGCAGCGGTCCTCCCACGCTTGCGCGTCCGCGTCCTGACCCACCCGCGCTCGCTCGCTCTCCAGCACGCTGCGTCCCTCCTTCGAGATCGCGACCAGCGACCCGCCCTCAAACTTCCCCTGCTCCACCATGTCCTTCATCGCCTCCGCCACCTCCTCTGCGCTGATGCTCATCTCCGTGCTGTAGGAGTACTGCTTTGCCACCTCGCCCGCGTTCGGCCCTGTCCAGAGCGGCGTCGCGACGATTCCGGGACAGACGCACACCACTTTGATGCCCTCGTCTTTGTCCGCCTGCGCCATGGACTTGGTGAAGCCGACGACGGCGTGCTTCGTCGCGCAGTACAGCGGCGAGCCGTAGAAGCCCTTGACGCCCGCCCCGGACGACACGATCAACACCACCCCGGGCTTGTTCACGCCGAGGCACGACCGCATCGCTATCCTGGTGAGCTTGATGGGGTGCTCGGCGTTGACGCGCATCGCCTGGTAGTGGTCGTCTTCGTTGTCGTGGAAAAAAGAGCTGACGTTCGGCTCGAAGACGCCGGCGCCAGCGATCCAGACGTCTGCTACCTCGCCTTTGCCAAAAGCCGTCTCGACCTCCGACGGAATGCGCTCCAGCTCACTCCATTTGGCAACGTCGCATTTGGTGTAGGCTACTCTGCCAGCCGTGTCCGGGTCGCGCAGGAGGTGTTGTGACTCTGGGAGCAGCTTCAGGTCTGCTATGAGCACTTTGGCATTCGAGGCGAGTGCCAGCCTCACGAACGCCAGGTTGATACCTGGCATGTGTCAGTCGTGCTTTGAATGGCTTAAGGGAAGCTCGTGCACACCTGAGCCGCCCCCGGTGACCACGACGATCTTGCCGTCCAGAGGGAAATCTCCAACAACCATAATCCCTTAATGTTGACAATAGATGATGTTGAGTTTGATACTATATTTTAGAGACGAGTGCAATCGAAGCGCTCATTCTGCGTACAATCTGACATGTGAACGACATGCAACTGTACATCACTACGGAGTGATGAACCCGTTAGCCGATCCACAGCATTAAGTCACAACCATATCAACCGCGAATAGGACGGTAACAATGAGAAGTCGTACGTCAGCGTGACCAAGCTGACAGGTTTAGCGAAGATGATTACTATGCGCTCGCACGGATCGAGACTCTCACTATTGATGCATTGATAGAAATGACCATGCACCGCTGCATTGCAAGACATCTTTGCCTTGAGCATACACACGACACAAGGGACACCCGTAGGAAAAGTGTGACGTTGATACGGCAATGACGTTGCGTTGTATTTGTCTCCGGCATGTCGGCAACCGCAGACAGATGGCTTCCACTTCTTTCGATTGAATGCTTTCACGACGACACTCAACGCTAATCCTCATCTCTTATGCATTGAAGGCTTCCTATCGAATCTTCCCATGATGCCTCGGGAATTATCACACAGTTTTCCTTATCCTTCCCGGGTCGAATGCGACAATACCGCTACGGTGCACGCCCCGAGATCGCTCGGCTCCACATGCAACCCCGCGCATTTTGCCTTTCCAGTCCATCGTTTCCTCCAAAGTTCGACGTCCACGCTTCCTCAAGCAATCGCCTTATGCTTCGTATTGGCAAGAGTAGAACCCCTCAATTCTTCCGGAGGATGGTTTGATTCGGGATTCATTCACGCGAGCTGCTGTGCTTAAGCTATGGGGGATGGAGTCTATAAAGTCAGCGGGCTGCTGTTCAGACTGCTCGTGCATCTTATGACATTGAACGTTGGTTGCTTCGCCCATTGTACAAGTATTTGCGACCATGCGTAGCACCGAATATCTCCTTGGCACCGGGTTCTTCCTCGCCTCAACGGTACAAGCCCACCCCAAGCCCAAGCCGGACTGCCACGAGCTCTCGGTTCCTCAAAATGCAGAGAACGCATCGATTCCTCACAAGAACTCGTTCGCGTCTTTTTCGTTCGAGCCCGCGTTCTGGGTCGAGTTCTTCGGAAACGCAAGCGAACCCAACAAGCTGACTTTCGACCTCATCGACCTGATCGTCAAGCATGGTGGCCGGCCGATCATCCGTCCGGGTGGTATCACTATGGACTCGATGGTGAGCTCAGACCTCGTCGGTTTATGTCGATTGGCTACTTACATCCTCCAAGATCTTCGACGAGACCGCCGGAAATCCCGTACGAACGACGAACGAGGCAGGCGGCGTATACCGCACAACGGTCGGACCCGCGTACTACGAGAGCTGGGACAACTTCCCGGAGGGCACGCAGTTCGTCTCCACGTTGAATTTCGGCAACGACAGCTTGGAGATCGCCCAGGGTATGGCGGTGGCGTCCGCAGAGTACCAAGGAGAAAAGATCCTGTATTTTGAGCTTGGCAACGAGCCGACTAACTACCCGAGCGAGCGCTGGGAAAACAGCACGGAAGCGTATATCTCCCAGTGGCAGAACTGGACCGGATCCATTGACACCGCCGTCGATGCCACAGGCAACGTTGATCTGCCGAAGGCCAGGTGGTGGGCTTCGTCAGCTACGACGGACATCACAGGCCTTAAGGTCAGACCCGCGGACTTGATTCCCGCCGGCGTCGACAGCACCGGGGAAGTGGCGGAATACTCCATCCACTCTTACCCATTCTCGACCTGTGACCCCGCAAGACAGGTCCTGGCCACGACAAACAACACTCTCAACCACACGGAGCTGCTCCGCTACGCCGTCGAGGAAATCTACCCGTCCGCCAAAGCCGCCCTGGAGAGCGACAAGCCCTGGATCATCGGCGAGTTCAACTCCATCTCCTGCTCCGGCCAGCCCAACGTCACCGACACCTTCGCCCAGGCGCTCTGGGTCGTCGACGCGGACCTGATCTACGCCTCGCTCAACGCCAGCAGCGTCCACCTGCACCAGGGTGCCACCCTCGTCTTCCAGAGCGACGAGCAGTCCAACGAGGCCGGCGACGACGGGTCCCCGGGCTTCTCGACGTACTCCTTTGTCTACCCCGTGGACAGCTCCAAGCGCGGCAAGGCGCGCGCCCTGCCCAGCTTCGTCGCGCAGCTGTTCATGGCCGAGGCATTCAGTACGCCGGACACGAGAGTTCGCGCGCTGGAGACTCCGGAGGGCGTGGACGGCGAACGGTTCTCGGCGTACGCTTTCTACGTCAATGATGAGCTGGAGAAGCTGGCGCTGGTGAACATGCAGCCGTACTATGCCAACTCGACGGAGGATTTCACCGTCTCGTTCAAGTTGCCTGGTCACAGTGGCCGCAAGGGGCACGGTAAGCCTTCGGCGTCTTTGAAGAGGATGACGGCGCCGCATGTCGATGAGAAGGATTCTTCCAAGGCTACTTGGGCCGGCCAGTCGTTTGAGAATGGCACTGCGGAGGGTGAAGTTGAGGTTGAGCATGTGGGCAAGGACGGCGTTGTCCAGGTGAGAGGGAGCGAGGCTGTTCTCGTGTTCTTCGGCGATGAGAAGTAGCGAGCATTTAGATCAAGTTGGGCGTCTCCAGTCTTATTAGGATTGACAGCTGGGCAGGAAACAGCCTCACAGGTCCAACATCAGCCATTCTTTAGACCCTTCTGAGCCACTTCGTCCATCTCGAAATACAGATCCCAATGGCGTTGACAGCCCGGGTTGAAATCTGCATCACACCTAGTGCACCGACTCCCACTCTCCAAGTACTCATTGATACTGAGCAGATGCTTGCACTTGCCGCAGACCACAGCATGTTCGTCGCGCTGTGTGGAAGGCCATCGAGCCGAAGCGTGCTTTTCCAGCGCGTCGTGACAGTTTATGCAAGCGTAGAAGCGGCCGCAACAGGCGTGTTTGATGGCGATGATGTCGAGAGGTGAGTGCCAGTGCGCGCATTGGGTCAATTGCGTTACTGATATGCCATGCACTTCTGGAGACACTTGGCCAGACGAAGTGTAACGCATCTTTGGTACTTGGTATTGGTCATCCCAGATGCCATGCCTTCCACAAACACGAGCTGCAGCATGTCAAAGAATTGTGCCTGAATTCTTAAGGCTGCCGCTGACGTCGCTTCACCTTCCCTAGAAAACACCGCCTCTTGCGCGTGTCTAGCCGATGCGAGCGATGTTAACTCTTCCCAATGACAAGAGCCTAACCGTGGGCCATAAACCTATGATCCTGTTGACTTTTCAAACAGCATTGAGCAGTATTTATCATGAGCGATTTGTGGGACGAAGGCTGCCATCACCTACGATGTCTCCGAACTCAGCCGCGCTGCCGTTCGCTCACCCACGCTCACCATGTACTCATTTGTGACGAGTGTCGACGCCTGAAAGAAAAGTGCGAGGGTGGAGAGCCATGTCGACGTTGTCGCCACCTACGCCGTTCTTCTTAGTCTAATGCCCCCGTGGCGACGGGAGCAGAGAAACGCAGATCGGTGCCCGTTCAATCATACCAGGAGCTTTTGGATGGATCTTTGTGTATGGAAACGAATCTCAAGCACCACTTCAGCAATCTCGAGCTAGATCTGGCGTCCCTACGGCGAGCATGCGATACTTTACCACCCTCTCCACCAGTCACGATACACGAGGCAGACTTAAGCCCTCAGCATGTGCAAGTCATTAGCGAGATAACCGACCAGTCAACTACGAGCCCTAGTATCGAATACGAGAAGTGTGCAATTGACTATATAGACGTCACCGTTGCTCGTGAGTTGCCTGCCATGTTGACTATCTCAAGTGTGTGTTTCTGATAACGATGGACATCTACAGATTATTCTGGAGAATTTTTCCACTGGAACTTCTCTATGCGTGTTAAACGAAACCTGGATGAAGTAATAGCCAAATCAAACGTCTCTGTCCGTCTGCTCATATTTACACGTATACGGCGTGTATTCAGCGTCAACTGATTATTCTATATACAATCTACGTAAACCGCATGGCGTGCCGGATTTCATACGAACAGGACAAGCAAACCCAGACTCCTCTCCAATCAAGGAAGTCTTGGCCTTACTTCTACCTCGAGCGGTTGCAGACTTCCTCGCCGATGTATTTTTCAAATATGCTGCGAGTGTCTACTACTACCTCGATCCTTAGTGGCTTGCTGAAATGGTGGAGAGAATGTATTCCCAAGTAAGCTCGCTTGGGCCCAAAGAGGTTACTGCAACTTCTGTGGTGTTAATAGTACTGGCAGTGGCGACTCTAACGAGAGTGCGATCCCCCATTCGCTTAAGACGCCACGACACAAAGCAGTAGTTGGGAGCTCGAGATCGGGTCTGGCTTCTACCGTCAGGTCGCAAAGCTATTGTCTGAGACCATGCATTCCGGTTCTCTACTCAGTGTCTAGGCCTGCCTTCTCATGGGACTCTACTTTCTGCCAATAGATGCTTCTGGACTAGGCTTCATCTATCTGAATTTGTCTATCAAACTTGCTATACAGAACGGCATGCACCGGAGAACAAATTGCAGTAGCTTTGATAGGTTCTATTACTAAAGATGATACAAAAGCACAATGCACACCAAGGAAGTCAGGCGTCGCGTTTGGTGGACCGTATACTGCATGGAGAGGTCAGCCCACCCTAAACCCAAGGACGATGACGGATTTCAGCTGATAGCGTACTTGGTTAGATAAATCAGCATTTATCACGGTCGGTCCACATCTATCGCGCGGTCGGACGTCGACACCGGTCTTCCCACAAATTTAAAGCTGGGTGCAAGAGATTCTTTCGAGCCCTCATGGTTACTCGCTTCGATCCAGCTAACAAGCTTGGCCGGATCTTTACAGCAAGAGACGTAGGCCTCACTAAAGCTCAGCTCGGGAGGGGCGATGACGGTGTCGAAACAAGTTAGCTAACAGATCGCCGTACATTCTTTCTCCGCAAATGTTAAAGGCCCCTGGGCTCGATGCCGTTTGGAGGTTGCGTTTATTAGCCGGGCCGCGGAGCGGTGGGATGGGAGGGTTGGCCGTCTGATGATGAGTGAGCGAGCGATGGCAAAATGAGCCCGGGGTGCAACAACCTACGATGATAAGGTAAGGCCAGCGCGATTCGCGGGTTATTTTTCGAATGTCACAACGGGGTTTGTTCGTGCGTCCGATTGAGAAAGGGTTAGTCAGGCGTGCGACTCCACATCTCCTTCTGTCGAGCTGCAGCGCGAACGAGATCTAGCGGCCCTGAGCTAGATCTAGTGCTCTAGCGTAGAGCTTAGGGCGTTTGACACGTCTTCCTTTTCCGAATCTTTCTTATATCATGAGAGCTGCGCAGTTCAGCTAGTGGAATTCCCGCTACATTATTAGTCATTTCGCAGACATACACCAATATATCTGGCAACTACATATACACATTAAGGGCCCGATAGTCTCAGGACCGAAACTTGCCCCATCTTTCCATCCTCTCTTGATCGATATTCGTATTATACCGGCCTCCGGGAAGTAGGTGCTTTGGAAAATTTTCGGGAATCTGGCTGCCTAAAGGTCCTGCAAAAGCCAGATCGATCAGCACGAGTCTTTCCTCCTGATTTTGCATGATGTTGCTAAAACTATAATCCCCATGGCAGTAGCCAGCACCATGTAAACTCTCGAGAAGCTTTCGGACTTCTTGTATGCGCTGTTGTAGATCTTCAAGCTCGACACGGTATAGACGTTCGAGGCGGAAGCCGAAGATCCCGTCTTGGTCTGTGAGTGGCTCGCCCCCGACTCGAGCAACTGCATCGAGATATGAAAGACCACGCATGATGTTGAACTCCCGTTCTACCAGTCGACGACATTTGTCCGTAGGATGAGCGAGCCATCCTTTCACCTTCGAGCCTGCTTCGGTATGAAGCGTTCCGTTGTCAGCCAGCTCCCTCTGAAGCACGTAGTCTTGAAGCTGGTCGTTACCGCTAACAAAGTCGCTGCGAAGGTCGGCCAGGGCGTCAATGACCTGGTAGCCATCGATCTCTTCGTCCATGTCAGAGAAGATGAGGAGGTGGTCGTCCAGGCATGCCGACACACTCTCCAGCTGCGTCTTCACCCGCTTCTCAAGCACGCCGTGTCCCGACTTGAGTACAGGCTGCACGTCGCGCAGCAGGTCCTTGGGGAATGCATTGCAGAGGTCTTGCACGCTCTTCCGCGCGACGGCTTGGCTCACCGGCCTGAATTGCGACCGTGTGTGCCAGTCGTAGAATTCCGGCTCCGGCTTGGGTGGCGCTTCTTTTCCAGAGTCGGGCGCAGCGGGTTCCACGACGTCGTCGTTGTTCGCACTCAGTAGCCTCGCGCCGTAGGCTGGTCCGCCGTAGATTAGAGTTGCGGCGAACAGCAGCACATAAACGCCGCAGCCGACCGCCACATGCCACAGCCTCCGCGGACTCAACGGGCCGCCGCATGTCAGCCTTGGCTGATGTTCCAAACGCTCGATAGAGGGCATCACAGTCGACCGCACGACAGTCCTGCATTATGGCAGCAGCGAAAGCGCAAGCGCAAGCGCTGCGGGTGCGGGTATACATCTACGCCATCCTGACGGCGAGACGAGGTGCGGGAGGTCCAGCGCAAGGTTACGCCGCATTGCTGCATGGGCCCCGGACCAAGACGGCATGACGCTGTAAAGACGGCCTATGATGGGCGGACCGCGGGCCTGGCGATAAAGTTGGAGAACAGTGTAGTCCTCAAGCTCAATTGGCTTTCAAAAACGCTGATGATGATATACATAGCATGTTCAGCGCATTATCAATCTAACGATCTGCTGCGTTCGACGAAAGCTGAGTCCGCACTCACTCATCCCCTCCCCGGTAATCCAGCAAATGACATGAGCTGTCGAACAAGACATCGAGCAGATCAGTGTCGTCACAGCTCTCTTCACAAGTGAAGCCGACGTTGCAACTGCTTGGCCTTTTAGGGTTGCGGCGAACAACGCGACAAGCGGTGCGCAACCCAGGACTACTTGCCCTGATCATCCGGCCGCTCCATTTAGCCTTCGAAATCTTTCGAAAATCTCCAAGATATTCCATCCGCGACGACAAATTGTTAGTGGTGCAGCATGGCTCCAAAAGCTCGATTGCAAAACCTGTGAATCAGGGTATGTATCTATATCTACCGCTTGATGCAGCGAGATGAGCGGCAGGATATCAAGCGAGAGTACGCCGCATGGCTACTGAGCCAAGGCGGCAGTGCCTATATTAAACCGATGAGGATTGGCTGGTTCTAGCAACTGAGCGAGCCGAATGATCTCGCGCGTCCCTGTCCCGGTAGGGTTGGGCAAGGTGTTGTGCAGAGTATTCGCTATCGACCAAGACTTCCGGGCCATGCATGTCAGCAGCGCAAACCAGACATCTAGTGAGCTGCAAGCAATTGTTCCGAAGATGACGATTTGTGCACCTGTGGTGCAAATATTCCACATGGCGTTGCGTGGCTTCAAAGCCGCACCCATGTCCAGCAGGCGCCGAATCATGCAGGAACAGGACGGCGGCCAACATGCACAGCGAATAGTGTCGAACCAGTCCGGGTGCCGATCCTCCCATTAGCACGTCTCAGAGTTGTCAACCGACTTCGCCTATTTCTTGCGAAGCCCTCGAGCTACTGCACGTATGCGACGCTGTAAGCGGGGGCCAGCAGAGTCGCAGGATGCCAAACTGCATAGCCGGTCGCCGGCAACAAGTGCCGCATCTTGTACGTTTGCGATCAGGGAAGCTCTTGAGATCGATAGTGCGCCACGGCCTCATCGATGGCACGTGAGCTGTAAACGAGGTGAGTGGTGCTCGCGAGCGCTAGAGGCCTTGCCAAAAGTCCAAGGCTTCAGGCACCCTGCTCTACGAGAATGGATGTCTTGGTCGTGTAGGAAAGTCGATTCGCTTGTGTTTGTACAGTTTATGACCAGGCCACCAAACGCCGCGCAATGTTTTCACCCATCATACCCAATCGTCATCGCAATCCAGAATACGGCCCGCGGAACTCCTTCGCGCTCTCCTCGTCCGTGACGCGAGACGTCTCCGTCTCGACGTAGAACGTCTTCCCGATCTTGCCGGGGTACGTCGGCGCCAGGGGCTCCTCACTGCTGCCACGCGATCCGTCCTTGCCTCGCTGGCCTGTGATCGTCGTAACGGTGCCGTGCCCGTTGACGGCCCGGTTGCCGAACGACATGGCGTGCAGCGACATGCGGTGGCCGCGAGGCATGTCTTTGGGGATGTCGGTGGCTTTCGAGGGGTCGAGAGTGCTGCGGACGCCGAACTGGTGTAGTATCTTGGAGACCAGGGGGCGGAGCGTGGCGACGCATCCGGCGGTGATTCCGACGCCATTCTCGACCGTCGACCAGATCGCGATGTCTGTGGTGTTGTCTGGGGGGTTGTTAGCTTGATCGCGTGAGATGTCGTGGCGGTCTGAAGCTCACAAAGAAAATCTCCCTCACGACCCTTTGCGCTGTCATGCAAGGCAGGTACGTAGGGCAGACGGACCACGGTCGCAGTAGACCCGATGGCAGCGAATGCCAACAGTCCGACCACCAATCGCTTCTGCCGCATGGGGATTTGCAGGTCCTTGACGATCCAAAAAGGCAGCAAGCCAAATGTCCAATCGGCAACGACGTTCATGGCAGAGATGGCAAACACAAGACCGACGAGTACGTCGGTGTCCAGGCAGTTTCCTTGAGGGTCGAGTTTCCAGAAGGTATCGATCGGGCTGCACTGGAAGAGGAAGACAAAGAAAAGAATCGGTCCGAGGAGTACGGTCAATGTCATGGTCGTGCGGATGATCCAAACGTGGATCCTGTCTGTTGCCACTCTGAGAAGGAAGAAGCCAATGCTGACTTTGAGAAGGGAAGTCGTCAGAACGTAGAAGCTTTCGCAAAAGAACCAGTACTGTAGTGGACGTCAGCAAATAAACCGAGATCAGCGGCACTCCGGTATGCTTACACTCAAAGCCCTCTCCGCCCGCTCCGGCTTCAGATCATCAATGTGTCTGCCCGTGCCGTAGACGAGACCACCAAGCTGACAGGCAAGGTAGGCGGTGTTCAGAAGTTGCGTGCCCAGCATGGTCCAGTCATCGCGTCCAAAGGACTTGATCATCCCTGCCCGCACCCATATCCGCAACCCGACTGCAGTCCAAGTGAGAATGAAAAACGCAATCCCCACGCCCCAGACGGGCGGGCTCCTGTCATCCATGGTCGCAACCACAAGAACAAGTCAGAACTCAAAACGGACGGGGAGACAGAGGAGCAGAAGACGGGTGGGAGAAGGCCCTTATCCGGGCGCCAGGGTAATGTGAGTGACCGAAACGGGGATTGGCGTGCAGCAATCATCCATGTACAGGACAGGTGCTCGCTCCGCGAGTGACGATCACAGCAAGGATGAGGAGACGATCGAAGGCACAGGTTCGGAGAGTGGTGACATGCTGCGCACGGTACGCACGGAACGGCAGTCTCGACTTCGTGAGCGGCAGGGCTAACTTTGGCATAGCTGCCAGGCTCTTCGCTCCAGTCGCCCCCAGGATGGCCTGCGCATCCGCGACTCGTGACAAATGCACTTCTGAGCGCGCTCCACCCGGCTTTCTCCACGACTAAGATCGAATAGCGGAAACGGCAGGCGTGGCTGCGTGCGAGGCCCTCGACGGCTGCTAGAGGGTCGGAATAGGGCTCGCATTGCAAGAGGCGGGCACTGCAGGTCGCCGTTCTGTCGGATGGGCATTGATCGAAACACGGTGGGCCTCTGCTGGCAACAGTCCAGCGTCTAGCGGGTCACAGGCCACCGGCAGGGGAAGGTCACGCCGGCCGAGTCGCGAGTCAGCATCAGCAGAGGGCCCGGACGTTGTTCTCCGCGCGGCAGCTCGATGCTGTCCGGGAGCTGTGCAGGGAGCCGGTGGGCGAGCGAACGGTGAAGATGCACATGGCGATGGAGACGCCGGCTACCCACGACTGGCAGCGGAAGGATGATGCAGACGGCACGGCAGAAGTGCCGGAAAGGATTCTGTGACAGATGAAGGATGCTGCGACGGTTGGCAAGACGGGGCAGGTCGCGAGCGCAACGGCGGTAGGCAGGAGAGAGCCGGCAGGGCGACAGGGCGGCAGGGAATGTGAGTCGCGCGCAGGCGAGGCGAGAGCGGCACCGTTGCGCCGGGCGGGCGCTGCGGGTTGTGAAGATTGATGGAGAGGGCGTGAGGAGACGGCGCCGCGGCGAGCACGGCAAGGCAGTCCGGCGGTGGGGAGGAGGTGCCGTGCGTGAAGAGCGCGCGAGTCAAGCCGGCCCGCCAGCCACCCTCCGACGCCCGCCGCGCGCCTTAACGCTCTCACTCTCGCTTAGGCAGCCTGCCTTTCCTTATATAATAATAATGAAGCGTGCCACACCTGCTGCGCCGGCACTACTGCTGCACCTGCGCCGGCAGTGGCAGACGCCGTCCACGCGAGAGCCAGGCTTAGCCACCTCGGCGACCTGCTGTTTGCGGCCCTCATATCCACCGCCCAATCTATCCAACGCACGCGCCCCTCACGCGACCCCCGTTGCCCTCCATCTTGCCTGAATCGCGGCCCACGTGTCTGGCACCGAGGGCTCGCTGAGCCGAACCACCGTTCCCGTGGTCAATAACCGGACCTTATCTCACGTGGGGCTGCTACTGCTGCCCTCTTTCGGCGGTACAGTACATGCGGGCACCGTACTTATCTGACGCAATTCGTTGCAGCCTCGTGCGACGACTGCAACGGATGCTGCTCCACCACCTCGTCCTACAAGCCAGGTGATTCTTGACCCTGGAGTCCTGTTGTGAATTGATCGATTTCAGGCTAAAATCTGTGTTCCTGCGAGATAGCATAATAGTTGTTCTGGTGAGATGATTGATCGATCTTGTCTGCGTCCAGGGCGCCGGCTGGCCGTAGGTTGGCGGCATTTGACTCTCGCTATTCCTAGTATCTATCAGTGGCCAGGCTGCCTGCCGCGACAAACGTGGCAAAGTTTAAAGTACCTTGAAACCGGCGTGGTAAGCGCGGAGTTGCCCTGAATGCGTCCCTATTGATTCTCAACCCTCCCTCTGTCGTATTTGCAGTGCGTTCATCGGGATGATCTTGTGGCACACCCATCATCCCATGCTGCATCCTCTCCTGCCCGCCTTGTGGAGCAGCCACCAAACGCTATCCCGCCAACGGTCTGGAATTCTCGATGTCCGCGAGATGAGCGATGTGTCTATCTCTTCGGTTCGTCGGAAGGCGGCATGCCTGGCGTCGCAATCGATAGGGAGCTGAATCCACCCAGCCTTGGATTGACCACAGGCATACAGAACATACTCGGCGATTTCAGCGCCCTTCCCTCGCCACTCTCCCCTTTCAAACCGCAGACCTCGCCTCCACCACCGAACGAAGCCCCGCCAATCCAACCCAAACAGCCTCCTCCGTCCGGATCGTCCGGCTGCCCTGCCCCGGCACCAGATTCACCCACCTGTCGAACAAGTCCTTGACCTCAGAGACACCGGCACTAAGCAGCTCGCGGTCCGCCGACAGCGCCGCCTCAAGGCCCGCCACGCCACCGAACACGACGACGAGATGCTTCCAGCTCGGCTCCACGTACGAAGGGTCCGAACCGTCCAGCAGCGTGGCCAGCGTCGTCCCGCGCTCGCTCGTGCCAACGCTCATGTCGTACCCGCCGTCGAACGGGCACTCGGTGAAAACGGCCCCCAGCGACGCCGCCTGCCGCACGCTGTAGCCCCAGTAGTAGCCGGCCTCCTCGCGCGGCGCGTCCGGCGCCACGGCCTCGCCCTCGCCGCCCTCGCGCTCCGGCACGCGCACAGTCAGCCTCGTCCGCGGCTCCAGCTCCACCCGCACGCTCACCCTCTCCGCCAGCCCGCAGTCCAGCTGCGTCACCGCCCCGCCGCCGTCCCGCGACGCGCCCACGCTCACGCCCTCGCGGAAGGGACACCACTCGCTGCTCCGCAGGTGGTGCGGCATGTCGAGGCTCGGCAGCGCGCCCGCGGTGCGCAGGTCCGGGTGCATGGGGAAGAGGGCCCTGCGCAGGTGCGGCGGCGTCTCGAGGTAGCTGAGCACGTGGTAGAGGAAGAAGTTGGGGTCCGCGTAGGCGGTGTAGCCGTCCTTCTCGGGCGCGCGCGTCGGCGCCTGCCCGTCGTCGAAGACGACGACCTCGTCGACGCAGAAGACGGCGCAGGCGCGCGCGATCTGGCCCGCGAGCGCGTTTTTCATCTCGTGCGTGGAGCAGCTGGGGGAGTGTTAGTGACGATTTGAGAATTTTGGACGCCAGGACGTCTTCGGTTTGGATGAGGACTGCTACTCACTTCGCGATGATACTCCCAGGAAGGGCCAAACTCAATGTATGCGTCCTGCCTTTCGTCGGCTTGAACACCGCGGTGGGCTTCGACGTATCGACGGCCGAAGTCGCCTGCTCGTCATTATTGAGCTTGCGCTTCTACGATTTTGGTCAGCGGGAGACAATGCATTCCAGTTGGCAATCGGTCAACTAACCTTCGACTTCGACTGTGGAGCCATTGTAGATTTTCTATTGAACGCTGCAGAAACAGTGTCTGCAGCTGCGTTCCTCACGTCGGGCGAAGAGATCGAAGTTCGGAAGTTTGCGAGGTGACGTTCCGGGCCGCGCTTTCGCTGGTGTGGGATGATAGGGTTAGGGTTGGGGTTGTGGCTTGGGATGGGAGGGGCGGCTGTCTGAGGTCAAATAGGTGCCCAGCTGTCGAATCGGGTAGCGTAATTCACGAGTCGTGAATGAATGCTATCTATTGAGTTCTCTCAAAGGTTTCGATGCATGTGTAACGGTGTTGGCGGTTCGTGGCGCTCTTTTTGTCGCATACAGCTCTTCATCTGGAAGCCAGCCTTGATGTTGTGTCAAAAGAATTCGATCGGCCACATCATATCGCAGCACATGTGACAGTCACTTGAGCATGAACAGGCTCTCATGACTACATAACGAGGTCCAGATGCTACTGTTACTTTGCTCAGAAAGTGGCAGGCAAGCCATTCGGTGGTAGGTTCATGTGAAGTGAGGCTGATGAGAATAGTGAGTGTCAAGCACCACCAGACGAGTGGGCATACAACGAGGCCACGGCCAGGCTGGCGGTCGTGCCAAATCATCTAATAAACGCACTAAGACAACTCCGCAATCACTTTAAGTTTGCTATCGAATACATGTAGTCATATCTCATCGGAAACCCGCTATTCATACACTATATCACGCCGGCATCTTGCCATCCGCATACTTGACAGTGCCCAACGGCCTCGAGCGAGCAGACGGCTTTCCGGCCGCGGCCGCAGGCGCAGTCTTCCCTGCCTTCACCGAGGCAGGCCTTGACGGTGCCGGCTGCCTCACAGTCGGCGCCCTCGGAGCACCGTTCGCTTTCGCTGCGACTTTGGATTGAGCGGCAGCCGCGCCCTGGCCTGGCAGCGCTGTGCCCTTCTGCTGCGCCCTCTTCGCCGCTGCATTCCGCAAACTCGATCCAGCCGTCTGCACGGCCATGGTGCTGATGGGCCGGGTCACCATGGACTCTACCTTGGCCATTGGCATCGCTTTCTGCACATCCGATGGCTTTCGCGGCAGCCGAGCGGCGGTGCCCTTCGGAGTCGCCGCCTGTGCCTGCCGCGAGACGTTGGCGATGTTCTTGGCGGTGTCTGCGGAGAGAGGCGCATTTTTGGCGGGCGCTTTCGCAGCCTTCTTCGCCATCGGAGGCGGCGCGGACGTCTCCAGGAGTTTCTTCATCTCAGCCTGCGTCGTGGGCGTTTCCTGCATGAGCTTGTTGTAGAGCGGTTTCGGCAGCGGCTTGTGCATGTTTGCGGCGAAGATGGCTTTCCGGATGGCCTCTTGGCTCGTCGCAGGCATCGTGCCCGCCCTCGCCAGGTCTGCCAGGTTCATGTTCTGGGCCATCGCGACTTTGCCCAGCAGCGATTCGAAGTTCAAGGGTTCCGTCAAGTCCACCGAGGACAGAGCGCCGGCTGCTGATGTGATGGGCCCGAAGATGCTCAGGAACTCGTCCCAGCCTCCGCCCCTGACCTCCGTCGAAATGGTTTTGGCGTGCTTCGGCTCCTTCTTCCCCTCCACAGCTTGCAGCGCAACAGTGGGATCCTCGCTTGGGAAAGAGCCAAATTTGTAGAAATACTCAAGAAGGTAGTCTTTCTCTCGCCACCTGTTGGTCAGCCATCTTCCGAACGCCTCGTCGTTGTCGGTGGGGATCTCCTGGATGCGGTAGCGTCTCCAGTACATGTTCACAGACTTGGGTGGTCTGCCTTCGAAGAGCGAGGACCTGAGCGTGAAGATGTCTTGACCGTACATACCGCTCGGGATTCCTTCGTAAGCGATTGTGCAGTCATAAAGCCAGTTTGTGGTCTGGCGGAGCTCACTGAGGCAAAAGTGCAGACCGGTCGTTCTGGGGAGCAGCTGATGCTTCATGTCTTTGATACCGCTCTTCTCCGCCCACGCCGCGGACTTCTGCCTCGTCACTCCGGACAAATTGGTGCCTTCGGGGAAGATCAACAGCCACATGGGGTTGCTGGGATCCTTCAGATGGTTCAAGGCGCGCTTGAATCGGAATCGGTCGGTCTCCCATTTTCGACTCAAGAAGATGAAGTTGTAAAACTGCGCGCCCCAGCCAAAGATGGGAAGGTTCTTGAGAGACTCCTTCAGGATGATATAGATGCGGCCGTGCATCTTGTTAGTGTACGCGACCCACCACAGATAGAGCCAATCCGTGTACAGCTGGTGGTTAGCCATCAAGACCAGGCGGTGGGGGAAGTTGCACTTGAGAGTGCCGTCGTCCATCTGGTAGAGCTGCCCTTTCATGCTCTCGTCACCGCTCACTCTGATGACAGTCGGAGCCCACCATTGGGTGATGGTAGTCACGAGAACAGCGAACGACTCCTTGGTCCAGGCCATGTAGCCATCGTAGAACTTTGGGTCGACGAGCTTCAGCGGCGCACCGATGAACTGCGAGGCGGAGATGGCCATGATGCCAGACACGAATGTCGACACGGCGGAGAAGGCACGCTCTGCCTGGCCCAAGCCGCCATGCTGGGCGGGCATCGGATTGTCGACGCCAGACTTGGTCAAGCTGAGGCCCGCCCTGCCCGCGTCGGACTTTGCGGAGGAGGGCATGGTGTGAGAGTTGGAGCGTGGACGGTGCTGGCAACCCGCCGACCAGCGCGTGAAGCCGGAACCCGGCGCTCAAGTCGAATCCTGGGGTCCCGTGGTATGCCAACGGTGCGCCGCCCTGTAAGGCGTGGTGGCCCGGCAGTCCCAGGTCGATCGTCGTACCGCGAGCCTGTTGCTCCTTCAGTGGTTAGCCCAGTGGTATGTGGCTCGTGTGTGGCTCGTGCGCGTTTCGATAATGTTTACTAGCCAGGCCGAGCAGGCGTTGCGTTTGTCCGGTGGGTGGCAGCAGTGGTGCGCAGCTCAACGATGGTGGTGCCTAGCGGTGTGAGACTCGCACGTAAGGCCCACTCACGCATAGCAGAGAGAGAGGGCGGGTGGAGCGGTGGAGGCCTGCGCGACGACACAGGCGTGGCTGGCAGCGTTGGTGGCGATGACGTCTCCGCGCGATCTCGCCCTGCCTCTGCGCTGCGCTGCCCTGCTCAGCGTGGAGTCGGCTTGGAACAACAAGAATAGCAGGCCGGAGCGGCAGACGGCATCAGACGGCAGACGCGGCGCACACACGCGTCATCGTGGTGTTGGACGACGTGAACTCCACCCGGAATGTACAGGCATGTACAGGTTAGTGAATAAGGGTGGGTTTCTACGAGATAACGATGAAACACCGCGGCTGCCTCAGTCCGCCAGGCACGAGTCGCACGTTCGGCAGGGCCTTTAAAGGTACCTAACCATACCTCAGGCAGCTCGAGGGCGGTCGGCAGAGTACCTGAGGGAGACAGCTATCTATGTCCCTCAGGCGGCCACTGGCGCAGGCAGACCAGGAGATGGGCTAACAATAATGAGGGTACGGTTACTGTACAGGCAAACGGCGGGGCAGGCGGATGTGATGAAACGCGCTGGCGTAGGCGAGAGGCCAGCCGAGCACGCTGATCAAGCGTGCCGTGCGAGTCGCCTGCAAACCCACGCACAACGCTGAGATGCGCCGTTGTACCCCCAGAGCCTGGAACCTTCCACCGCCGGCACGTGATCGGGGCCTTGCGATGCGACAGGCCGCAGCAGCTTAGGCAGCCGGCAGTACAGGCTGAAGTGGCACTTGCTAACACCTGCTACTGTAAGGCACCTCTCGTTTTGGCACCCACCACCTTGAAGGCACACACACACACACACACACACACACACACACACAGCGTCGGAGGGATTAATTCATCATTGCCCAACATACCTTTCCCGCCTCAGGCTTGGCTCGCGGTACCGTACCCAGCGTACCTCCTCGTCCGCCCTCACCGCGCCGGGTCCGGCTCACTCGCTGAGTCCGCCCACTCCGCGTCGCATACGGCAGCACTCGAGTCCCCCGTATTGACATTATTACACTATTGTGGTACATACATAACGCACCTCACCGCGGCCAGGCGTGCAGCTCCCCTCTAGTGCACACTATAACACCCACCCTTATCCTCCGCCGACTCGCGCGTCTTACCTCATCCGGCGCGCGCCCTCCTCCTCGCGCCCCTCCGCGCGCGCACGGCCCTCCCGCGGCCCCTGCCGGCTGCGGCTGAGCCCCCCCCGCGCGCCCCCTTGAAAGAACAGCTGGCTCCTACAAAGAGTCGCTGCCTGCCCGCCCTTCCACGCTACCTGTCCTCATCACCCCCGCGAGCCTCCATCCATTTACAGAGGGTCCTGCCTGTAGACAATCCGCCATGGAGACCGCCACCCAACCCCACCACTTCTCTTCCCCCGCCGCCCTTCTCGATCAACACATGGATTCCAACACCTCCCCACCGCAGTACCTCAAGATGGAGGACCTCCAGAGCGGCTCGTCGCCCTCGCCCGCCTCCTTCGACAACGCCGGCGCCGCCTCCACGCAAGCGTCGCCGCCGCCCGTCATCATCCAGAGCAAGCCTGCGAAGAAGAGGAAGTCGTGGGGCCAGGAGCTCCCCGAGCCCAAGACCACCCTCCCTCCCCGAAAACGCGCCAAGACCGACGACGAGAAGGAGCAGCGCCGCATCGAGCGCATCAAGCGCAACAGGGCCGCCGCGCACAACTCGAGGGAACGCAAGCGGCAAGAGGCCGAGACGCTGGCCGTCTTGCTCGCCCGCGCCAACGCCGAACTCGAGGCATACCGCAGACTGCACGGGCCTCTGCCCTCAGACGTCGTCCTCCCGGAAGTGCAGCTCTGCACCGAGGGGTATGTTCGGCCAGTCTCACCTACCCTCGATTCACTGCTGACGTCTTTCCACAGTAGCGAATCGACACCGGCACCCTCCCTCGTGGCATCTCGCGGCTCCATCGACGCCGCCGCGAGCCCCGCATCACCCGCGGACACCGTCACAAGCACATATCCCACCATCAAGCAAGAACCCACAGACCTCCCGACCACCATCGCACCGCCGGCATTCGAAGCTCTGGACCCCAAGTCCGCCTCGCTCCCGCACCTCGACGAGACACAACATTCTGCAGAAATGTTGTGTGACCTGCAGTGTCCGTCGAGCCTGCGCCGGAGCCGGACGTCAAACCCCACGCCCACCTCCAGCAGCCCTTCTTCGACATGTCGAGCCAGTTCATGGTGGACAAGCATCTTCACGACCCTTCTAGCGTTTCAGCTACGGACCTGCTACCAGCAGATCCTGCTGGCAATCTGGACTCTTTCTCCTTCGAGAATGGAGCGTATGATTCGGGCTTCGATGACTCGCTTGGCAGCAACCCGTTCTCGTTCGACGACTTCGTCCACGAGGATGCCGTCTCTTTCGCGGTCGACCACGCCGCTGGCGCAGCTTAAAGCAGCGACGGGCGTGGCAACGCGTGAGGGCGCTCAAACAGCGCTCGACCGGCATTCTTCGACGGAGTCGCGGACGGCCGCGGGTGAGGCTACCGGAGCGAATCCCAGCAGCTCGGTCTATACGGCGTTACGGGACGATAGTGAGAGCGGCCAGCATCCGGGAGACAGTGACGATGGCGTTGGGCGTTGATCGCGGGAAACCTGTACCATTAGCATCTAAAAGCATGAGCTAAATGACCTTGAATGAACACCATCGATAAACAACCGTGCATTTGCTTTTCCATTCCTTTTCTAAGTGGTTATGTCTTTTCGAATAAGCGGTCTGCACGCGCGGTCTCAGCTGTGACTTTGTGAAATGCACCAGCGTCCGGCCCGACGAATGCGATTGAGAGGTCCTAACACTTCGACGCGACAGATTCCACACATTCACATGTACTTTGCTCAACGACAATCATGATAGCCCACAATCAGACATCACTACTATTTCAGGACGCACACCTGCATTTTCTAAGGTACCTAGGGTACCCTGATGACGAGCCCCCCCCAAATCACGTCACGTGCACGGCGTTAAGCCGGCGTTTGCCAGCGGCGCTCCCTCCGCGCAACTTCAACTTCGTGGTGTAGAACTTCCGCGCTCGCGCTGGCTCCAATCCCTCCTTTTACGACTACACATTCCACCCCCCACACTTTCATTTCTCTCCCATGCGCCCCATAGCACGCCAAAGCGCGCGCTTGGCCACCTGTCGGCGCCTGCGAGCCTCCTCGCGCCCGCGCAGCCCCGCCGCCGCCGCCTCCGCCGCCGTCCAGCAGCAGCAGCAGCAGCGGCGCGCATTCCACGCCGGCGCCTCGCAGCTCGCGGC